>CANSZD010001857.1:0-147437 GCA_947648045.1 Beta corolliflora | reverse complement strand
ATATTGAGAATAACAATGACAAGAATAAAGGAGAAGAGGACACACTAATATAGAGGAGGAAGAGAACAATGATGGAAGAATTATTATCACTTCCACTATTCCACACTTAGGACTCCCAAAAATACCAGTACTCTCAAAAGATTACTCTTTATACTCTTAAACTTAATTATCTTTTGAGTTTTTATGTGAGATCTTCACATTCAACCGATCTACCTTCCAATGAGCCTATAAACTTGTATATAGAGGGTTGCAAACATTTGAACCCTAGAACAACTAGAATTAGAAAACATATCAATTTTGCTAGATTCTTCCGTAAGAGATACCATATATTTTTAACTTTCTTAGATACAATCAACTAGTAAATAGGAGATAGAGTAGAATTAAGGAACATATTAACAAAGGAAAATTAAAGTAATATCTTCAATATCACCAGCAAATCTTGCGTATATTTGAATTCGTATGTTGAAATCACTTTCGATACAAGGATCGACGAGGGAGCCCTTCTAAGACCAAAAAACTAATTCGAGACGTACATAATCCTAACACAACATACTTTTCGACCATAAATTCTAACTAGTATGTATACTTCCTCCATTTCTTAATTAAATACTTTGACTTTTGCCTTATTCAAATATTAACCTTGATCAAACTTTAGTGACTACTTTATAGAAACAAATTTTAGTATATAATGTATTGTTGAATTTACCTCAATGTATTTTCAAATTATCGGATTTTTATTATGTTTCCTAATTGATAAATAGTAATATCAATGGTCAAAGTTGTGTGTTAACAGCAAGCGTTAAAAGTCAAGCAAGATATTGTAATAGAAAAATAGATGAAGTGTGTATATATATATATATATATATATATATATATATATATATATATATATATATATATATATATATATATATATATATATATATATATATATATATATAAGTACTTCCACCATTTTATTTCCATCGCATCATGTGGGTTAGGCATAATTTTAAGAAAAGTAAAAATAAGTAGCGGAGAAAGGGACCACAACTATTACTTTTCTACGTTTGATGCGATCACAACTATTACTTAATACAAAAGGCAACATTTGAAAAAAATTCAAAAATAGATGCAACTTTTATGAATAGGTAATGAACCAATAAATAAACGGAAGAAGTATATGATAAAGGCGCGTAACTTCGCATGGTAACGTCAAAAATAACACACACAGAGTTAAGGGAGCTAAACATGCAGGCATTTGGCTTGCAATTGAGCTTTGTTTATCATCGTGCTCTTCTCTCGTGATTATCGTTGTTATGGGAAAAAAAAACTTACCAATCAAGAAGAGAATTATTTTTCTTTTTCGTTTATGTCTTAATTGCATTAACGAGAGATTTCTGCTATGTGCCTTAAGAAGATCGAATATGGAAGTGATGTTTTGGACGGCAACATGAGAGGACTAAAACCCTGGTCATTATTGGATCTTAGTCAAATTTAGCGTGAACCACACCTAATAGATTCCCATATCTAGCTAGGCCTAGGAGCTCTCACTCCAATGATTGGACAACTTTTCAATCTTTCAATGAAGACTTTGGTTTAAATGGAAAGTAATTAAGGCTTTGGTTGGTTGGGTGTGAGAGAATTTTAATGACAAATTATTTGGTAAGAGAACATTTTCTAAAGAAAATACAAATGTAGATCAGATTTTTTTATTATTATTATTATTATTATTATTGTTGTTGTTGTTGTTTGGTTCCTCAAAAAAATTAGAGAATAAAAGAAAAAATGAGAATCTGGAGAATAGTGGATGAGATGAGAGAAATAATGAAAGATGAAGGTACAAGAAAGGGAGGAAAATAAGGCATTTCTTTCTTTGAAAAGAAAAATGGTGTTCATTCTTAAGAGATACTCCCTTTGCTTTTTAAAGATCTCTCATTTACTATTCAAGTGGTTAGAATTTCTAAATTTTTATCGCATGTGGTAATCAATACTTCCTTGTTTACTTAATAGATGCGTCATATATTTGACACATTCTGCGTATGCATCTTTTATCATCAATATCTTCAATTATACATTATTACAAATTATAATTTTTTTTTTTTAAGATGTACATTGAGATTAACATATCAACAAATTGAATTATGACATTTATCTTTATAAATTAGTAATTAAAGATGGTCAAAAGTTGATATCCAAATAGTGTAAAACCTCAATATGATGCATCTATTAAACGAGAAGTATATGTAACATGTATTATCATGGGAGATTTTGTTGAATTCATGCAATGTATACTTTTATAATTTCTATTGTCATAATATATATTATCATACAATAAAGGATATTAATGGTCAAAATAGTGCGTTGGACTCCGTGTAGAACAAGTGGGAAAATCTTAGTTGTAAAGAATATAGGAATTATTATCTTTCACTATTGGTAAAACGATTCTTCATCCTTTATAAATCGGAAAAAAGAAGTTTTTATCCAAAAAAACAAGCTCCTCTTAATTAAACACTCTCTTAGACTCGAACTCAATGATTTAGGGCGTGTTCGTTATCGTTTTTTCGTTTTCGGTTTCGGTTTTTGGAAAACTAAAAACCAAAAACAGAAACCGAAAAAGTGGTTTCACTTTTTAGTTGTCGATTGTCAAAATCATCATGTTCCCAATAAATTTAACTAATTTTTTATTCATTATGGGACATATATCATATGACTTTGAAAATCAAAAAACCAAAAACGAAAACCACAAACAAGCGAACTTTAGTTTCGTCTTAGCCACAACTCAATTTATTGCTTTTTCATTGGAGACAAGTAGACAAACCCTTTACCAACCTAAATCAACTAGTGCACTACTTTTCGTTATGCCATTTTTATATATAATTATATTTATATACTAGAAAATTGTAACGGGTCGCCCTTCTATTCGGGCCGGCCCGGGGTTGTCTAGAGGGCAGACGCCCGGCACCAAAGAAAGGGGCAGCTTTTTTGAAGGACTTTAAATAAAGTAAAACAACAATTATATGCAATAAATACTAGTTTGGTTTGATGGTTAGTTGTGTGTTATTTCACCCACAAGACTTGAGTTCAAATCCCATGAGATACAAAGTTTGTTTTTTTACATTTTTCTTCTTTAATTCATCTTCAAAATTCCTTTACATGTAAGGTAATTGCTTTTAAATTTTAGTTCACTTCTTTTTACATTTTTCTTTATTCATTTTAAAAAAAAAAAATTACTTTTTAAACATTAGCGTTAGTCTACTAGTATTGTACTTCAAATAAATTAGACTTAATCTTATTTTTTTTAACATCATACTAATATGCTATGGATTAATAAGTTTTAGTTTCAAATTAATATTTACTTTCTCCTCATTTCACCCTCAAATACCCGTGTCGGAACCCTCGACACTCTCGGACATGGGTGGGACACTTGGACACTTGGCCCCGTTTGGCAAATAGAGTTTAGAGTTTAGTTTGTTAGAGTTTAGAGTTAGAGTTTAGAGTTTTACCTTTTTGTTTAGCTTGATTTGAATGCGATTTGACTAACTTTTTACATAAATGTGTTTGGTAAAAACTTATTGATTCTAAAAGGCGATTACCTTTTATTTGTATAAAATGACATTTATGGACATATTAATTGATATGTTAGTATTATAATTATGGCAAAAAGGCATTTACACATTCTCACCTAATCCTCTAAAGAAAAAGCTCCAAAGAGGAGCTTTTTCATTTTGAGAGTTTTCACCCCAAAACTCTCTCTTGAAACTCTCTTTACCAAAAACCTCCATAGCTTTTTGACTAGTCAAAACTCCTAAAAATGATCCAAAACTCTTTTTCCTCTAAAACTCTAATGCACAAACACCCCACTCGAGCTATCACCTCTCCACTCGGTTTAACTACTCGATGTTTCCGAATACATCATATACAAATTCTACATATTGAGAATCCATATTTTGAACAATTTCTTTTGCCCTATAGTTATTTTTTCCTATCAAAGGCTTCTCGATTGATTCAACGATCATTTCATTATAAGCCATTGAGAAACAAGAGTTTTGGGAAATGATGGGAGTGAAGAAAACGATAACGAAAACCACACTCATCATACTTCCTTCATTTTTATTAATGCAATAATTTGACTTTTGCACTACTAGTTAGAATTACTCTCAAAGTGAGGTGCACATGGAGTAAAATTTTCATCAAATTTAGGATTAATATGAAGAAAAAAACACTTTAAACTTGAGGTGCATTTATGGTGTCAATTTTTCCAAATTTAAGTAAACTACATTGGAAGACCGGTGTATCCAACTAGTTTGAAAGTTACACATTTAAACGATTATAACAAGATCTCAAATGATAATATTTTTAGTTTTACCATGAAAAGAGTGGAACAACTAAATAGGCGAAGGTGTGTATGATAGCGTTCAATTGATGATTTGGTGTTTTGACAATCCTAACTTTATAATTACTATAGCATTCATAGCTACTACTCCAACGAACACTATTGTAATTCATGAACCTATTTCCAAATGTTAGGGTTCGTGAACCTAATTCCAGATCTATACATACGGAATCTTATTACTTTTAGGGCATCAAATCATTCAGCAGAATAATGTGATCTAAGAACTTGTATGATTGGGGCACGATTCTATAGCTACAGCCTAGTATACACAACTACACAAGCATTGCAATAACACCCAAGGGTACCATTCAGAGTTTCTGTTGTATAACGCAAAAGCATGTTCATGAACCCTTCATAACGAATCCAATTTATACACGAGTGATTCCAATACAGTAATATCTACACTTTGCAACTTCCATCCGTCTCAGCCCCCCACAAAAACTAGAGAAGCTGGAGGGTGAATAAGTAACAAGGGGAGCAAAAAAATTGTATAAATGAACAGAAGATATAATTTCAATCCCCGTTTCCTATCGACAAGATTTAACTTTATGCACAGAGACAAAGTACTGTGACATACTACAGGCATTTTCCAACCACCATCGGGAACGTGGAGAAAAAGTACTTGAATTCGACCTAAGCCAAGAGTATCTTTATTCCTTGGGACGCGGCTTGGCTTGCACTCTGGAATAATATCTACTATGTTTTCTCATGCCAGAATGTCCGTGTTGCCCAGCACTAGACCTAGTTTGGGGACCACGAGATGCAGGTTCCACCACGACAGTGTGACCTCTTTGATGTTGCCTTCTCCTTTCACGGGTGCGATTTGAAGAGCTACTGGACTCCGGTTCTTCTCTGCCTATATGATTGTTTTGCTGTTGCTCACTAGTTCCTTCATTCATTGCCTCAGTATCCTCCCTGACTAAGTCTTGGAGAGAAAGGCGCGAAAACAATACATTGCCTTTAGGAGGTTCGATCAAGCCACCATGCTGTTGTTGAAGCTCCAAGATCGCCTCAAACTTCTGTCTTCTACTAGTCTCCAGGTCACATTGCAGGACCTTTTCCACAAGTTCCTTATCATAAACATCCTGATATACACACAAGGACAAAATGTTTCAATAAAAAATATATGATTGTGTATAGATATGCTCAAAGACCATCTTGAGGTCAAAATCAGAACTGTAGAAGTGCCAGTGTTTAGTACTAGTAGCAGCTTCAATCCAGAGTCCGGCTGTTTGGAGAACTATTCTCCATCGAACGTGTGAGGGCGGACCATTTTGGTAAATGCACTAGGTGTATACCCCCCCCAAAAGACCAATTCCTCCCTCTGTTTAGTGAAGAACAATTTCTCCACTTAACCTATTCTATTTCTTCATGTAATGCTTTATTAACTATTAAGTAATAAACTTGTATGTCTGGACATGGAGTATTTCCACTTCTCCCACTAGTTTACCAGGCGCATGTCTTTCTAGATAAATGTTTAAATATTTAAACTTAGCATAGGCACTAACTAGGGCGATAGTGTTTTTCCCCAAAGTTTGCTTATCATGGAAACAGAATCTGGGTAAAAGCAATCTTCAATTACATACCGAATCTGCATCATGAGAACCAGCCAAGTTGAGCACATGTTCAATGTCTTTGGCCAGAAAGACTTTGCGACAGACAGGACAATTTCCTGTATTATCTCCCATCATTTGGCGTAAATCTGGTCAACAATTGAATAATTAGTTAGACGGATAAGTGGACAAAGCCAAAAGCACTGAAGCACAACTGAGAATGAAGGAGCAATTAAGACTGTCTACAGGTCAGTTCAGGTGTGGTTGACTTCCAGGTCAGGTATATTTTTGAGTTGTTTTTACTTTTTAGTTGGTTTACTCAGGTTATAGGTTAGAATCTAGTTTGTGACTATAATTTTCAGATGGGTCCAGGTCGAGTTTAAGAAATGAGTCAATTTTAACAAGTGTTATTAGAACGCACTCACTCTTATCCAAGTAGAGCTAAAATTCCAGCCTCCATTAGCAAGCTTAATGATACAACAGGTCAGGTATATTTTTGAGTTGTTTTTACTTTTTAGTTGGTTTACTCAGGTTATAGGTTAAAATCTAGTTTGTGACTATATAATTTTCAGATGGGTCCAGGTCGAGTTTAAGAAATGAGTCAATTTTAACAAGTGTTATTAGAACGCACTCACTCTTATCCAAGTAGAGCTGAAATTCCAGCCTCCATTAGCAAGCTTAATGATGCAACAGGTTAAGGAATTTTTAGACTAATTCAGGGTAGCTAGCTAATAGAATTTTAAACAAGACTAAGAGTGACAATGGTTTCTCCACATCCAATACATTAGCACAAAAGTTTACAGATGTTCATAAAATCACAAAAGGAATGGATCACTTCTATGTTGATATAGAAGGCATTTCCTCCACCCCTAGCAAGAGTATCGAACAGATAATGATGCCATTATTAAGTGATGAGACAGATGCATGGACTCCCTTCCCTTGCCTTGAGTGAAAGTAGATTACACCATTACAGGAATCTCCACAACTCAAATTCTTTGCATCTCGCAGTAAATGATCTTAAAAACTAGTGGTCTTCAAAAAATTTGTGGCCTTTGGTTTATATGCAATCTACTTAGCTTTGCTGGATGGGGAAAGGGCTTCAGTAAAATCAAAGCACTGCTGATTTTCAGTTTGACTTAACATAGTTGTAGCTTAGAATGAAACAAGACATATCATCCTCTATATAATGCATATTACACTTACTCATTCTGCATAGAGATACTGTTGGTTTCACAATTAAGTCATTTATCATGGCACATGAAAGACAAAAAGGGCTTTGCCAACCTAGTAGACCTAGTTAATGACTTAATGAAGTCGGGCTTCATGAGCTCGAAAACTAAAAAAAATCAGAAAAATCTTGAGCAACTATTGAGTTATGTACAGCATGCACATGCTTTTCCACAGCTACAAGTAACTGTTTTGTCAGAAATTAACAATACTGATAAACATATCTTGCCTGAAGTTAGATCCATTTCTTCATTAAGGATAGATGACAGACTACTTGAGATTCTGCAACAGGCTTCATTCTCTTTTAAGATCCATTTCAACCATCTCACAATGCACTCACTACAACAAGCAAAGGCAAAATCGAGACAACAATTTGAGAGAAAGATGCAATCTTCATTAACGCATATTAGAGGGATAAGGATTCAGACTTTACCAGTGAAAGCAATGAAAACAAGACATCAACTTCATAAATGGCTGGGATTCGCTGTTCCTATCTTCTGGTACCAAAGGATACAAACACAGTGGACAGTCACCTTCAGGGTGGTTCATGCTGGTAAGTCTTTCCACTGCTTCCTGTTGCAAAGACAGAGGATATAGACATAGATACAGCACAAATTTAACTGCACAGACCAAACCTTCTATCAAAAATGTAGTTGTCAATAGAAAATTTTAAAAAAAGAAAACACAGTTAAGGTGACAGGTTAAAGAATCTCATTATAAGCAAAGTGAAAAATGAAAGACTCACATAACATGTATGCATAAAAGGGCACCTTGTAGAGCTACAAATATGGTATATAGGCCACAAGTGAGAACAAGATAACTAGCTCACAAACAGAAAACATTAAGAGAGTATTGGATGGGACGAGAAAATTTTCCTGGAAAATCGGTTAACCATTTTCCTTTGCTCATGGAAAATAGTCCTCCTTAGATTAAAACGCATTTTCCTTTCTCAATAAAGGAATGTTATATTTGCCTCCCTTTTTCTCATCTTCATTTTCTCCTCTCCAATCCATCCTCCCTGCTTTATTGTTCCTTTCCTTTCTCTCTTCTCTTGTAAAAAAACCCAAACAAAGGATAACTAATCTAAAAAAGTGTTTCCCCTGGAATATGTTATTTCATGAAAAATCAGTTTCCATAGAAAGCATTTCCTAACCAACCAAACCTAGGCTGATACAGCAACAAAAACCAATACTCTCTCGAACTCATAATAAACTTCCACAATCCCATCAGGGACAACAAAGAAAATTTCACATTCTTTTGTATATTAGTCATCAAGTACTTGAAAATTGTCAAATTAACCCTCATACTAATTCAGTAATTCTTTTTTGAGTTTCAAGAAAACAACTCTATTATTGGGGATTTCAGAACTCCATGAGAAGTTGTTCAGTCATTTTAAGAAGGGGGTAAATTTACTTCTTGTGCATCACGTTCCAGAGAAATTTGAAAGAGCTTACCTCACAAAGCGCCACAAGCATCAAACAAGATGCCAGTTCATGAGCCATATCATGTAAAGCATTAATCAGATGTTTTAGCCTTTTCTCATCAAGCCCTTTAGAACCTATAATACCAACATAAGGTGGATCACTGGGATACTGCCACAAGTTGAAGGTGAATATTAGAAAAAAAGCAAGTAAAATGTAAAAGATGTTTTCAAATCTATAGCAGGAGCATCTGCATGAACCAGGTCGTAGAAACAGGTAACTTCATCAAGGTAACATGTCAGATTGTGCCATCAGCTTAACTCACCAAAACAAGAGAGGTGACTATTTAAACGCAAAGGTAGAATTCATTACCTGTGGACCAGCCCGTAACTCAATGGTTGCTTCCACAAACTACAAAAAAGGTGAGAAAACAAAACTTCGTTATATTTGTGCTTCATTAGTCAAGACAAGCAAGTTACTGGAAAGGGGTAGCAATGCACGTCTTAGGTCACAACTCGATCGCTGTAAAGAATTAAGATGATCTAGTCTTCTCTTTCTTTTACCCCTCGCCACATGAAGTTGCTACAAGGAAAGACAACAAAGATAAAGGTCTCGCACTTCCACAGGTACATGTATAGAACTATAGAAGCACCTATATGAACCTTGGTGTCCAAAAAAGGTTGAATAGGTATGTTTCCATTAGAAAGCACGAATATCTTTCAGGGAAAAGTGAAATCAGTACATGGAGTGTCATGGACTCCACAAAATATCAAGACGGGTGAGATGATAAACCATGAGTAATACCACTTAACACAAACCTTGGAAATTCTTTATGCTAGCTCACCAATTGTTCCCGACATAGAAACATCATGAAGGTCTGCCCTAAAAAGTTCCAGTTCTATATGATACTCGGACTCTTTATTTAACCTCAAGTACCAATGTCAGATACTCAAAACTTCGGCATGGGTGTGGACATTTTAACACTTAATTCTGGGCCAAATCCATGGAAAGTTTTCATAAAATTAGCCAAATCAAACACTTGGACACCCGTGTTCGACACAAGTAACTGAGTCCGAGTAACATAGCAAATTCTAGAGGATATGTAAATTGGGAAAATAGATTTTCACTATTCTTTTACTTGTTCAGCTTCAATTTTACTTTTACTCCCTTCACCAATCCCTCATATTTGTTTTCATGGATTTGAAAGCAAAA
The DNA here is from genome assembly GCA_947648045.1 of Beta corolliflora. Classification (NCBI taxonomy): domain Eukaryota; kingdom Viridiplantae; phylum Streptophyta; class Magnoliopsida; order Caryophyllales; family Amaranthaceae; genus Beta; species Beta corolliflora. The sequence continues at coordinate 137,649 of CANSZD010001857.1, read as the reverse complement.
GCTCCAATCGAAGAATTTTTTGTAATTAAAAAAAAACCCACATAATATGTTCATTTTTATACTTTATTAAAAGTAATCCTAAATTTATCTTCTCTACTCACTGCTCTAGTTATTGGACAATCACGATCATAGCAAGCTCAAAACTGAAAAGTATAGAATTAAATTAAATTATTGGCGAGTTAAGAAATAATAATCTTCAGGAACTAGCAATTACAATTCGAAATCATAAAAATTGAATGGAATTATATAAGAGAAAAGAGGAGAGAGAGAGAGAGAGAGGTACCTGTTGAGAATGGACGTCGGCGGTTCGAGGTTTGATGTGAAGATGAAGGTGAGGAGGAAATCTGTTGAGGACGATACAATCATCGCCATAAACGGATTCAACAGCTTCTACTTCCATTCTTACTTCTTCTTCTTCCGCCATTGACGATTCTCAAAGAAACAATGGCGGAAGAAGAAAGTAGGGTTTTTTTTAGGGGAAAAAAAGAGGGTTTTTGAGTTTAGGGGTAAATTAATATTTCAAAGTCCTCCTAAAGTCCTAATGTCCGATTTCCACTTTTCAATATTGTGCTACTCCTCTCTTTTTTGTTATTTCACCTTCCAAACACAAGTTTTTAGGAACTTATAAATTTAGATAGAGGTCGATTAGTTCAATATAAGCAAAAGGTTGAGGTGTTTATGGACTCGACTAGTTATTAGGTTCAATTTTTTCGGCCTATTAGAAAATCGAGGTTGAAATGTTGAATAATACTACATTTTTGGTGTTCTCTGAAAAATAGCTAAAATTTGGGCAATTGGGTAGCCTATGTAAGGATGTCGATGGGACAGGACGGGACAAGGCGGATGTTTCCTTTTGTATCCCCATCCCCGCCTAATATTTTTATCTCCATCCGCATCCCCACCATGGGTCTAAATTATGTCCCCATTCTCGCTTCCACCACCCACGTGGCCACGCGTATCCATATCATTTAATTCTCAACTTCCCTACCCCATCACCCACCTAAAACCGCCTTATATCCACTTAAAAAAATAAAAAATAAAACAAAAGGGCGGTACATAAGTAGTATGTATATTTTAGACAAAAACTTAAGGCATTCTTATAGGATTCACATTAAAAACTGAACATATAATTATGCAACTCAAAATGAATAATTTTTTCCCTTCAAAATGAACACTTTTTTTCAACATGGGTGTGGGGGATGGTTGGGCAAGGATGGGGTGGATACAACATAAGATCCACCTCCGCCCCATCATCCATGGCGGGTTTTATTTTCATCCCCATCCCCGCCAAACCTACTGGGGAAGGAATGGGAGGGATCTTCTATTTGACCTATCCCACTAACATCCTGCAGCTTACTCCTAGCCTCGTGGACATCGACAATATATACTTCCTCCGTTCTCTTTCTATTGCAACTTTTCACGCTTGCTAATGCACAACTCTAATCATTAATATCTTTAAATATTGTTTAGTAAAAATTATAAAAATTTGACGAATCTAACAAAACCCACCATCATTATATTTTTCCTTACCTAAAAATCACATAGATAGTGGAAGGATGATGAGCAAATAATAGAGCTGGCAAAAGTTGACCCAACCTGATAACCCGACCTGAACCCGACCCGAAATAAGCGGGTTTGGGTTGAGATTTTCGACCTGTTTATCTAAATGGGTCAATCCGAACCCGACATAAGATAAAACGGGTTAGGTTAAGGTTAAAATTTTCAACCCAAAAATAACCCACCTAACCCGTTTAACTAAATGACTCACATTTAATTTGGACCATGAGAAAATCACTAATTTTGAAAAGGCCCTTTTTTAAAAATTAAAATTTTGGGCCAAGCCCATACCTTCTAAAATGCATAAGTTGAAATCGAGTAGCTTCTTTGAGTCACTATCCTCTGACTTCTCACTCACATTCTTGCGGTCTTTCCTTTCTTTTCTCCTTTGCATAATGTCAGCCACTTCTCTCTCTTTAATCCGTGGAGTCACTCAATCTCCCCTAATATACTAGACAAGTAATCTTCAATTCAGAATTCACATACTATATTTTTCCTCCATTTCTATAATCTTCGATTGTTTTTTCTTTCAAAGTTTCATACTTTTTCCTCATATCTTTTGCATTTCATTGCACCATATTAGGAATTGATTTCCTGCAGAATTATGCTCCATGGCCTTAATGAAAGTCTTCAAGGATCTACTGAATTCAATAGCCAAAATTGGATTTTTAGTTCGTTTTGTTATTAGATAAAAGAGTTGTTGGTGTGCCTTTTCCTTGTATTTAGTTTGTATTTTATTTGTATAATTAAATTAGAAATTGAATGACTCTGGTCAAATTAGTTTTCTAATAATTTGATTACTTTCAAAATTTTGAGTTTTTTTGAAGAATATGTCAAAAAAAATTGAACGGGTTGACCGAGTTTCTAAATTTGTAATGAACTAGTTTTAATTAAATGGAGTTCATAAAATTAAATAGCTATTAACAGGTTAAATGGGTCGACATAAACTCGACCCGTTTATTTGTAGGTCATGTTCAGGTTCTACTTTCTGACTGTTTTACGTAAATGTGTCGGGTCGGGGGTGTATTACTCTTGTGTATTGATTTTTTGTTTTAGAAAGACATTGCAGGATAAAGCTCATTTAGCTCGATTGGGGAAAATTTTGTTTAAATAAGACATAAAGAAGGCAGATCAGGTTTAGTGTTAAGCAAGATCAATTGCGGAACATTGTGCTTAAATAAGATATGACGAAGGCAGGTCAGTTTCGGGTTGACAAAGTTCAATTTACAGCGAATATCAGGTTGAATTAGTTTAAATACAGGGCAAAGGTCAGTATCTCTCCTGTGTTATTTATTGACAGTTATCATATTAAGGTTTTAGTTTAGTGCATGCTATAAATGACATAATTACGTGAATTATTATCTTCTTCTAAGGTAAGATGACAATTCTTCAAAAAACTCCAAAATTCTTGTCCAGGACATTTATTTTCGAACGATTAGTCATTTTTGGCAGATACTCGATCTTAAACCAAATTGCAATCCCACTCAAGCCTAAATTTCCAACTTCCACAAGCTCAAGCTGTCTTCATCTAAGCTTAGTTAGGCTAACCTCAAGTTTTACAAAGCTCGTTGTAACATTCATCTTCCAGCAACCATACTTCCCAATTTCTCAGCTTCATATGGAGCATAGCTGTGAAAACTTATATAAGAATATATAAAGTAAAACATTGGTGTTAAACAACGCTGAAGAAAAGATTGACAGATGATGAAATTGATTCCGCACCAAATTCACATCGCGGCCAAAAATTTCCGGTCAGTTGTCATAGATCAATCAAGGATATGCTATAAGTACACTTTGAATCTTCACTAAAAATATAAGTTGTAGCTAATACACTCCCATGATCCCACCCATGAAAATTTCAACCCTCAAAACACCAACGAAGACCACCTACTCCCATGAAAATGAATAAACACAGGTTCAAGGGACTTGTAACTTTTGCCAAGTTTGTAAAGGTCAGAGATCAGTGACAATGGTCCAAAAACTAAGTCCAGTCATCTTCAAAGGCAGATATCTGTGCAGGTTGCCACTGTCCAAAACCAGCAGTTCATAACCGCTCTATCACCTGCTGCTTAATTTAGTGGATGCCGCCTCCTGGAGTTTGACAAACAGATGTCAGATAAAAGATATGTATATCAAGAGGTGGGCCATAATGGCTATGGACAATTTACCTCTTAGGTCGGATTCTATCTTCCTCAAAGTCCATCACTCCGCCAGGTTCAGAGTAGATCTCCTCGTGCCCTCGGAATTCAATGTCGGCCTGCTTACAGTGTGTAACTTCTGCCACAATGTAAGTAAGACAATCGACCAACATATCCCATCATACAAACAAGAGAAAATATGCTCTCTAAACCTATATCCAGTTACTTGCTAATGGAATCGAAAGTTCTAGGTGCTTCCAGATCCCTCAACCCCAATTAAGACGAAAAATATTGTCATAAATTTTAGGTGAAAGAATTTAAAATTATGTCAAGGAACAGTCATAGACCAAACAACAGCACATTGCAAGGCAGTCAACTGAAAAGTGTTCTAGTACAAGGCATTGACAAGAACAAAAAGTAAGTAGGTTGAAACCATCCCACTGGCTCCACCCTTTCCCCCAGATAACTGCAAATTATATTATGCAACCAGGTGCACATGCAGGCTGCAGCACATCACACATGCTGGCGTTTGTAATGTTAGCGCTGGAGGAGCACACTGTTCAGCTCATCTGATTGCACAATCACACACATTGCTGGATAAATTTCAGGAAATAACTACCAGTGAAGCAGAAAAAAATGAAATTCACACCTTGAGAGATAGAGTCTTCTTTACATCTTCCACTCTGTCATCAACTTCTTTTTATGTTTCTTGTCCAACTCACTCATGGTATCAGCCCATTTTATCTTCTCTTGGATTGTCAGAAGCAAGTTGTCCGAAGTCGACAACCTATAATTTATTCAAAAACATATATGCAAATCTCAATATGGGATTGAGGATGGCCAAGATATAGATGAAAGTGAAATGCTTCAATGGAAATGATCAACTGACACACGTTTACCATATTTGCATGCTCAGAACACATAATATGGCATTCAACCACCAAAAAGAAAGTAAGAATGAACTGCTACTAGGTTTCCAACTGCCACGATGTCTAGGGAGGAAGTTTAGAATACAACAATACTTCAGCTACCGTCGCAAGACTATAAATTTTTGAAATAAAATACATCAGATGGTCCAGAAATCAAGAACTAGACATCACCATGAAACAAAATATCAGCGTAGGAACCAAAGTCGTATTCTTATAAAAGACAAACTAGCCTATTTGGGCCTCCCAAGTCCCAACCATATCAGAGGTGAGATCTGACTCTGGGTATGCGCGTGAGTGTCAACAAGTTGCACTTGGACAACGCTAATGTCAGAGAGCGCTCAGAATTTCTGAAAAAAACTTGAACTGTTAAAACGACCATAACGCCACCTGAGTACCATTATCGAATAAAGCAAGAGGTACTCCATATCAAATGGCTAGCAGACTACATCCTGATTGACTTTGATCAGAAAGGTCCTTCAACAGTCCCATAGTCATCTTTCTCATTGGCTATTTAATGGCAAGGTTAACTTTGAAGGATCCTCATTTCGTTATAATATTTAAAATTTTAAAACAAATATGGTTTATGAATGGAGAATTTTGAACAATATTTGCTAGCTGACGACGATCAGGCATATTTATAGAATAATGGTCTTAGTTTACTGTTGAAACAAATATCATTTGTGAAATTGAGAATTTTATTTCCATTGAATCAAATTTGTTAGTTGAAGATCAGGCAAAAAAAATTATAGAACGACAGTCTTAGGTTTACCAATTTCACCTAGATAAAATCACATTGAGCGAATCAGTTATGAACTTAAAGAGTCACATCGGACATAATTAGGTGTGCTGAGGTCAAACAAGTCATATACTAGGTCTAAACGTGAAATGTTGAGGAAATCTGATACAGCCAACCCTTTCCTGTCTCCTTCTGTCATATAGTCTCCTCTATTTGACTTCAGATAAACTGAGGATTAAAAGAGATAAACAACCAAGAACTTGCTTACAACAGAAATAAGGAAAAGAAGACTAAGCAACCCTGTAACAGCATAACAATATAAATATAAAAATAAATAGAGTTGTGAAGAACCATTAGAATGACATCCAGGTCAGTCGACATTAATCACCAAATTAACACTAGATTTTCCTTAGTTGGCATGTTATACAATTTTTTTCAGATAAAAGGAATACAGAAAATCCGTGAATACCAGTTAGTCAATGTCTGTATCATACTACCCAGTTGCGCTGGTCTAAGATCTCTTCCAGCTGCAAATTGTACCTGCATCCACATGATAACTATGTCAGCCACCTAGAGCTTCGAAATCCAGAGAAAGGGGAAGAAAGGGTGGTAAAGAAGGTGCAGTTATAGCACCTCAAAGCATCTTCGCAGCTGATCCAGCTTGCCTCTTACAATTCCCTGCCAGCCAAGTGTCAATGTTAGCTTAAGCACTACAATAGCACATCTTGGTAATACTCAGATTTCCCATATGCAATCAAGATATTGAGGCTTGAGCACATCTTGAAAGGACACGTGTCCAAGCCTGTGACATAGAACCAAAAACGCCCTAACATAAGGTAGGACGTCCATGTGCAGTTGGGCACAGCTGCATACTTGAGTCTTGAGTACATACTAAAATATTTGTTGTTCATTGCTGGTTATTAAACTAAAAGTTCCCAAGTATAGCAGCTCAACCACACTATATCATCAAATTTAAAAAAAAAAACAACTCCCAAATCAGTTTAAGCAATGGCCACAACCGACTAGGTTCTAACCTGATACAGAATCCGAAAACAAATCTGATTTCAAACTGAAAAAAGGATGCTTGACCATCTTTAATTATGACATCTGTTGCAGCTAAAGGAGCCTCTGGTGTTGGGAGTGGGCACAGAAGAAGATAAGACGATAAGTGGATGTTCCAGAAATATCCTAACTAGTCATTTTTCCTGTTTGGAGTGGTAATTTGGTATATATACAGCAACATCCCTATCTTACGGCATGGGGTTAAGGGCCTCAAACCTAGAAGTTGCCCCTTCGGAAGGAGCACCAATCATGCCATCTTTGCAGCCTCGCTACAGATTTTTTAAAGTATCAAATTAACAGTACTCTGAAGCAGCAACATATAGGAAACAAAGCTACCTCCCGTTTCCAACAGTTCAGACCATAAGAAGACTCTACATGACATCCCATTACCTTGTACACATTCATAACAAAACTACAAGAAAACCATGAATAGACGAGGATGAAATGAAGTTGATTTTGGGTATAAAGCTATGGTTGAACTTTGGAAAAATAAAGATACCTCGAGGGAAGTAAAGAAAAGGGAAGGAAAACTGACATTGATACTAAGAGCTTTTTACAGAGGAGGGAAAAAAAGACTAACTAATAGAAACCAAGGACACCCCAAACTAGTTAACTTCATTGGTTTATAAATAAAATAATGGTAACCAGAACACATACCGAGTACATGCACTCATTGATAAGAAAATCTTCTAGTTCACGCACATTTGTTACATCTAGCTCCTGCATCAAATGATCATATGGTAGTACCTGAAAGCAAAAAAACAAACAATTAAACAATAAACGCATTAGAAAAAGAACATCAACAGACTTGAGATGACAATTCCGTAAGCCAGTAGATATAATGCATATTAAGAACCTTTAAGGTGATTAGAAGTGATGATAGAGGGGACGAAGTGGTGGTAAAGAGAGTAAGCTAGTTTTGCAGAAGAAAAGGGAGGAAAGGGGGGAATTGTTACCCTCTTTGTGGGGCCCTAAGGTAATTATTACCTCATTTGAGGGGCAACAGCCTCTTCCTCCCTCCCTCATCATCAGAACACCACATCATTCACCTGCAACCACCTCAATTCACCTTCAGTTTTCTTTTATTAAGGTGTTCTATTACTCCCCTAATTCATAACCCCGGATCCAAACATGCTCTAAAAGAGAAAATATATCGACTGCGAGCAGAAACAAAAGGAGGTTTTCCATCACTTTTTAAGCAACTCTCTGTGTGTTGCTCAAACTCCTAAAGATTACATCCCCGCACCTAGTGAGTTCATACAAAAAAAATCAAGTCACATGAAGACATGGATCACTAAATGTTAATCCAATTTACTAACCCAGTAAGTTCATGCACATTGAGATATATATAAGATGAGGAACCTCCGCTAATTGTCTGTTGGAGCCGTCACTAGTTTTGATGACTCGAATTGTGGATAAAGCCTATGTAGCATGTATGATATTCCTCAAGAGCATAAATAAGTTAATAACAGAGACTAAGATGATCCTCACAGAGTAACACACAATAGGAGGCTTGCAGCATGTCAATTGTTATTCATGCTACCCATGTGAAAAGGCAGACTGGAGCAGATATTGTGCTGGTGTTAACTAACCGCAAATGTGTCGGAAATTCTAAGTTCTCGTGGAGAATATTTTTTGGGAAAGATAAAGATTTAAGATTTCCTACCCTATGTTACTCAAACTTGGATAAAGTGTTTACTCAGATCTGGGTGTCTCTCGGTGTCAAACTTGTCCATTTCGTAAAACAAAACAAGTTTTTGGTTTGAAATGAAGGATCCAAGTGTCATGTCGTGTCAACATGCAGGCAAATGAAGGTGTCGAAGTAACACAAATCTTACCTACTTAAGAAAAAAAAGAGGAATACTCATGTTTAACCATCACTCCAGAACCCATAATTCGTTTCTAATAATACTCACCTCCACAAAGCATCTACACTACCAATAAGTAATTTCACTTAATATTAATATAGAGATATATGATTCTGCCACCTCCTCTAGTTTCCCGAATAGCATGGAAACCCTTGTATGGGGTTACTAGATTGTTTGTATTTTTCATCTAGTCATCTCAGAAATATTGAAAAAGAACTTCCTCCTAAATCCTTGTAAAGTACTAAAAACATATACGCTGTCTGCCTGGAATAGTATAAGCGCACTTTAACACTTCAACGTAACACTGCGCATAGACAAAGGAGACCAATAATGATTTTAAGGGGAAAAAGAAAAAGACTAGAACAGAAGTACCTTGCTTGTCTCAGCCAGTGTAAGGACAGTAAGTTGCTTTAACTTGAGTACTTGTTCAGCAACCAGTGGAGGTAGAGACCCAGCATTACCTGCACATTGCAAATCATAAAATTTCATGCAATTCACCACATATCCTAAGGGCAGATTTATCAAATTATAAGGTATCAAATCAATGACACCTAAGAGGTGAGTAAAGCCACCATATAAAAGCACTAACACTAGAACTTCACCCAATTCATAACACACCACAGGGTTAAATGTCATATTACAAGCAATAATATATTACTTTTCAGATACATTTATAAAACACTCATATTGAACTAAAAAGAGTTGGAAAGCTTACTTTTGTAATCACTCCATGTTCCATGAGCAAACAAACGGAGAAGATTAAGGTACATTGAATGTTCAGTTCCTTGAAGCTGCATCAAGGATAACCATTACACAGAGAAAAGCACAAACAACTATTAAAAGCTCTAATTTCATCGAAAAACCTCACATATCAAAGTTAGGTGCTACTATTAATCTTAAAAACAACCTCCACCTTTATTCCTTAAATCTCAGACATTGCATGAGAGTTTAACCACCGATTTTCAACTAATTTTTTTCCTTAATCATACTACAACAAGATTGACACAACACCAATGTTGAACTTTGATTTGCACATGAATCTTTTTCATCTACTATACTAAATGCATCATTCCATACTGCTCCCTTTACCACCTTAATCAATTGATGTTCGAACTTCAAAACGCGTACCGTCTAACTACATCTTACATCCATAATTTCATATACCATTATTTCTGTGATGATTATCATTACTACCAATATAAATATATGATGTTCCAAAATCCATAACCCTAGCTAAACAAAATTGATAACATAAACGCACTCATATAGTAATTGATAATAAAAATAAAATTGTTCAAGTATACACACCAGAACAAGTCCAAATTACAGGCAAACATACCCAAAATAAACGCGGAAATTAGAATGAAGAGAGAGAAAAACCTCGGCGACATTAGATATGGCAAGAATTTCGGAGAATGCGAAAAGAGAAGGATTGGAAGTTGCTTCGATGATGATCGAAGCGAGGAAGGAACCCTTGTTTGCCGACACTTGCTTCACAAAGTGTTCGATTAAATCCGCTTGCTTCTGTTCGATATCCATTGTATGAAAATTAGAGTTGAAATTTTTGGAAAAAGAGGGGAACTTTGATTAATTTGATGATTAGCGATTCATATGCATTGAAGAGGAGAAAAAAATACTAGGGTTTTGAAAATTGATGATGAAGAAGAAGGGGGAGTGGTGTGTTTGATTTGGAAATTGGGTTTAGAAGGTTTCTCTTGAGGTTCTAGACGCGTGACGGAATGCCGCTGGCCTTATTGCGCATGTTAGGGACAAATTTTTGGATATCTCGATTTTTAAATTTTTTTTTTTTTTTTATGCGCTCTCTTCACTTTAAACTATAAATTTCGAAGTTGACTAGGGCCATTCTCCCCAACTTATTTTCGGTTGATTGATTCGGCCGATTCTGCCCGCTTCGGTCGATTCGATTCGGTTCGATTGCGTTGATTGATTCGGTTCGATTCGATTCGGTTCGGTAATTTTATTATATGATAATAAAACAATGATAATTATTTTTATTATCATTATTATTATTACTACTATTACTATTACTATTATAAATATTAATATCATCATTACAATTATTATTATATTATTAATATTGTTATTATTACTCCTATTACTATTGCTTTTAATATTATTATTATTATTATTAATTGTAGATTATTAATTATTATTAATAATAATAATTATATTGCTAATTATTATTTTGGTAATTCTTTTTTCTATATGATTTTGCTAATTATATTGAAATGATAATTCAAGTTTAAGACGTACACATTTCTATAATATTTCTCATTGTTCAAAGTATAAACTTTTTAATAGATGACAACAATAATACTATTAATAATAACAACAATAATACTTGTCATTGTTGAAATGATAAAAAAAAACACGTTTTGATAGTTTAACTAATAGGCAAAATAATAGTATTATCAAACATTAACTAGTTTTCATAATCGTTAATTCTTCGTCTTCTTCTTGTCCAAAAGTTTGCTCCATCACCTCTGGATTATTCCCGCATCGACTCCCATATTTCTTCGCTATCTTTTGTCGTACACTATCCATAGCTATTTTTCTCGTTATCATCGTACATATTATGATCACTCTTTGTTCCATGACTTCAATTTGGTGTGTGAAAGGAATCCCTAGATCATGTAAACGAATAAAATTGTGTAGGGTAAAACAAGCTACGATAATTTTCAACTGATTAGCCTCGTCCATTTGCGGCATCATCATTGTTAAGAATTAAATAATATAATATAATATTATATTATATTATATTATTATCATTACTATTATTTATAATTGATTGATTCGGTGTTAGGCCTGTCAGTTCGATTCGCTGATTCGGTTCTGGCCGTTCGCTTCGATTGATTCGGTTGTTTTATGCCGAAGAGAACAGGCCCTAATTTTAACTAGGAACGATTTTTTATTGAAATTAGTGAGTGTCCCGGGCAATGCCCCGGTTGTTACTTTTCGTAACTTTTTGTCAAGTGAGGAAAAATTGACGTAATAACATAATAAGTAATTGCATTATTTTTGAAAGATAAACCCTTAAAAGTTTGGGGATGAAAGCAATAGCTTAACAATCTACAAGGAATTGGGGCATATTCTCTTCGGCATAAAACAACCGAACCGAACCGAACCGAACTAAACCGAACCGAATTGAATTGAACTGAACCGAATCGAACCGAATTAAATTATAACTAATTAATAGTAATTATTATCATTTAGAACCGAACCGAATCGAACCGAACGAAAAATAAGGCTGGGAGAAGCCCTTGGAGTAAGAGTTTATGTTTATATATAATAGTTTCTTGTTGTTATCATAAAAAGGTTAGGTATCTAACTACTTGTACCAATCTTTTAATGAGATGTAATTATAAGACCTTATGATATTTTATTTTGAAATACTAAACAATGGTGTTATGTTGGATTAATGGTTACTTCATTTCAAAGGTCACGTGTTCGATACCTTGTAACTACACAACATATTTTTTAAATTGAGGGTTTGACTTGAAGCATTTGCATTAGAGCCTTACAGGAGAGAGTGTCACGTGGCACACAAACTTTCTTATGAACGCCTTTTAATATATTAGTATAGATAATCAGGAATGTTTAGATTTAATTAGATGTAAATATGAGGTAAAATTAAGTTTAAGGCCTGACTAGATCTAATTAAATGTAAATATAAAGGAAAATTAAGGCTGGTTAAGTTCAATCAGCAGTAATAAGTTCAATTCAGTTAAGTTCAGGTAAAGAGAGCACCCCATAGGGTTAATCAGGCCTAATTATATCAAATAAATACAATTTAGATAAGTTTAAATGAAGAGAGGAAATAGGTAATTTTAGGACCTTTGAACTAAATTATCTTTTCAGTAGGTTTTTTGTTTTAAGATTCCAAAAATCACATAACGAACTTGAAAATTAGTCGACTTATTCTCCTTATTTTTTACAACAAAATTGAAAGGAACTTTTTCTAAATATTTGTTGTCTTTAGTCAAAAAAGTTAAAACAAAAGCAATAACAAACAGACCCTTAAAATAAAGGTATGATTAATTATCCATTGCTACACTAGTTGTTTTTGTTAGTTGGCTTATTATGATGTCATATTTAGGCCCTGTTCTTTTGAACTTATTTTGGCCGAACCGAACTTATTTTATTTTTGCTTGAACCGAACTTATTTTTACTTATTTTTGTCGAACCGAACTTATTTCGCCGAACCGAACTTATTTTTGCTGAACTGAACTTATTTTTGCTAAATAATAATAAATAATAATAATAATAAATAATAAATAATAAATAATAATAATAATAAATAAATAATAAATAATAAATAATAAATAATAAATAATAAATAATAAACAATAAATAATAAATAATAAATTATAAATAATAAATTATAAATAATAAATTATAAATAATAAATAATAAATAATAATAAATAATAAATAATAATAATAATAACAAATAATAATAATAATAATAAATAATAATTAATAATAAATAATATTAATAATAAATAATTATAATAAATAATAATAATAATAATAATAATAAAAAATAATAAATAATAAATAATAAATAATAAATAATAAATAATAAATAATAATAATAATAAATAATAAATAATAAATAATAAATAATAAATAATAAATAATAATAAATAATAAATAATAAATAATAAATAATAAATAATAAATAATAAATAATAAATAATAAATAATAAATAATAAATAGTAAATAGTAAATAATAAATAATAAATAATAAATAATAAATAATAAATAATAAATAATAATAAATAATAAATAATAAATAATAAATAATAAATAATAAATAATAATAAATAATAAATAATAAATAATAAATAATAAATAATAAATAATAAATAATAAATAATAAATAATAAATAGTAAATAGTAAATAATAAATAATAAATAATAAATAATAAATAATAAATAATAATAAATAATAAATAATAAATAATAATAATAACAAATAATAATTATTATAATAATAATAAATAAATAATAATAAATAATATTAATAATAAATAATAATAAATAATAATAATAAAATAAATAATAATAAATAATAAATAATAAATAATAAATAATAATAATAATAATAATAATAATAAATAATAATAAATAATAAATAATAAATAATAAATAATAATAATAATAATAATAATAATAATAAATAATAATAAATAATAAATAATAAATAATAAATAATAAATAATAATAATAAATAATAAATAATAGATAATAAATAATAAATAAATAATAATAATAATAATAATAATAAATAATAAATAATATTAATAATAAATAATAATAAATAATAATAATAATAATAAATATAATAAATAATAAATAATAAATAATAAATAATAAATAATAAATAATAAATAATAATAATAATAATAATAATAATAATAAATAATAAATAATAAATAATAAATAATAAATAATAAATAATAAATAACAATAATAATAATAATAATAATAATAAATAATAAATAATAATAATAACAAATATTAATAATAATAATAATAATAATAAATAATAAATAATAAATAATATTAATAATAAATAATAATAATAATAATAATAACAAATAATAAATTATAAATAATAAAGAATAAATAATAAATAATAAATAATAAATAGTAAATAGTAAATAATAAATAATAATAATTAAATAATAATAATAATAAATAATAATAATAATAATAAATAAAATATTAAAATAAAAAAATAAAATAAAATAAATATATATAAAAATAAAAATAAATAAAAATAAATAAAAAAAAAAAATAAATAAAAAATAAATAAATAAAAATAAATAAAAATTTAAAAATAATTACGAATTCATCGTTATTATAATATTAATAATAATAACAATATTAATAGTAATATTGAAAAAAAATATAATAATTACAACATTATAGTATACTAAACTTATTTTTGCTGAACTGAACTTATTTTTACATATTTTTGCTGAACTGAACTTATTTTTACTTATTTTTGCTGAACTGAACTTATTTTTACTTATTTTTACTGAAAATAAGTCCAAAAGAACAGGGCCTTAATCGTTGAATATTGGTCAAGCAAATTATACCATGCACCCGAGAGTACGAACCAACTTAATCAGTGTGGTGCCCTTGGGCGTTATGTGCATCAAACATGCCAACGTGTAACATAATAAGGACCCTAGTTACATAGTGTCTTCTACACATTGGTTTGTATGTCAATTAAAATTATACTACGGTGAATATAAGAGTTTTGAAAAGGTAAGAGTAGCATGTGGAAGAAGTCGTCCTTGAAAGATATTAAATTTAGCGGATGCTAAAAAACTTGATTGGTTAAGTCCTAAAAGGGTGATACAAAAGAGTTAGTCTTCAAATTTTATTTACAGCAATGCCTTTGTGGCTCTCTATGCAAAAGGGGGAAAATATTTAATGTAGTATTATATTCAAAGGGTTAGTAAATTTTTTTTTTTGAAAGAGAAATTCCATTAATTGAAGGCCAAACGACATCTACATTAAGTATTAAAGAAAAACAAGATATAATCAAATTCGTCTTCGAAGAAACTACAATGAACCAGATCGAACAATACAGCGCAACCCCATTGTATTTGCTAAATCACGCAGTTATTGATGGGGAAATCTATTATTCTGCCATAGTTTGGGGAAGAAAATTCTTGATTTAACCATGTTGACCGCATCCGAATTTCCAATACTTCGATGTTGATGGTCTTGAACTTCAACCAATGGGAACAATTCCTCATACCAATTTTTAAACTTTCACGTGGGAAGAGAATAAAACCACACTCCAAACTCCCATGAAAGGAGAGAAAGAACCCAAAAATTAGGTAGAAAACTCTCAAAACGAGAGAGAATGGAAGATTATTAATAACAAAAATAATGAAAACTAGAAGGAAAAAGAAGAATTGGGGGCTTACCACCATCAAAAGGATGATGGCAGCCCCAAAACTGGAAGAAAAGGATTAGGATTTTTTGAGGAGGAAGAGGGGAGAGGAGGAGGCTATTTCAGAGGTTATCTTATTATACGAGTATATTAGATAATTGTAAGGGTTAGTAACTTATTATACCTTTACTTTTTGTATGTCACATTTTTCTAATATCTTAATGAGAAGAGGAAAAAAATAACACAAGCTACCAAACACTTATAGGCCCCATATTAAAAAAAACTCAAGGCGGTGGGATGTATTCTTGTAATTGAAAATAATTGTGTCTAACTCTTTTAATTTTTTAAGGTAATGAGAATTCTCTTGCAAGGCGGTGAAAATTCTTTTCCTCTTTATTTGATTGAGGTTTTTGTTTTTATATGAAAAGATGTGCTTCTTTGCTGGTAAACCTTGGATGATGAAGTACATGTATCCTTAGCCTTTTCTACCTTTCGTCTTTAATGAGATTGATATTTTTGTTGTTTTGTCCATTTGTGTGATGCACCTAGGATTTATCGGATATTCAGGTGGTACACCTGGTATTTGATGTTGATGAGTCATCATTTGAATACCTGCGTTGAAAACGTTAGTAAAATATGTCCCTTATTTTTGCCTAAGTGATAATCACTTAGCGGGATCTTTTATTTTATTGCCCTAACTTTTGCCGGGAAGATCCTCGGGCAATTTTGTAATAGTTTGAAAAGGAGAGTTTTGCCTTCTTGAGATAGGAATTTTCCAGCTCCGAGTTGAGATAAATATGGATCCCGTGGTTCAGAGTGATTGACACCAGTAATAAAATATTCTTGTAGCCATGTAGGGAAAACAACTGTTGTATTTCCACAATGAATAGAAGTAAGTGGATCTTCATTAGATCGTCTGATTAAATCTTCAATTTTTCGGATGATGTAGAAAAAACCATATGCTCTTGCTTGAGTGGGATGTATGACGGCTGGATCACTGGAGTAATTATCATATTTTATTATATTAATCAGTATGAAGTAGTGAGCTGGTTTGATCTTGCCGTTCACCATTTCTTTGTTGGCGGCTTGGCGCAGATGATTTCTTCATATATCCATTATGATCTTTGAATGAAATATATTATTGAAAATGTGTATTGCTGGAATTTTGTGAATTCTTTAAAAAAATCCGACCCAGGCTCCGGTATTTCATAGAATTTCCTTACTAAACCATATTTCCATGTATGAAAATATGGATCAGTCTTCTGAAGGTCTCTTGTGGAGATGAAAAAGCCTCCGGTTTGATAATATGCAAATAGTAGTATTGATCGTCCCCATGTTCGCCAAATGCTATAGGGAGATATTGTTTCTGATGATAGGAAGTCGATGTACCATTTGTCGAAATTTTCTTGTTTCACTTTGTTGATAATGATTTCTTGCATATCTGTTGGAAGCTGATAAATCTGGATGATTATTTCAAGTATAAAAAGCTTGGAAATTGTTTTATGTATTGTAGGTAAAGTATGGGTTTTGGCTGTTTGAGTAAGGTTTATTGATAATTCTTATGTGGTAGGAGACAGTTTTTTGAGTAAGTCTTGGATTCCTTGTCTATGAAATTTTCTTTTCTGTGTGGAATATAAGTTTTTGGTTTTTTCTTTGGAACTAGAAGATGGTAGAGCTTTCTGCATCTGGAATAATTAAATAAGAAAGTAATATTGGAAAATAATTAAAAAGTAGTTTTTAGGAAAATAAATCTTTTGAAATTATACAAATATTATTACAACATCCTTTTTGACAAAATGGGGCTGACTCTTTTGAACAACATGAAGTTGACTCATTGTCAGATTCTTTTTGAAGTAGATTCTTTTCACTATGGTCAGTAAGGTTATGGTATGAGGAATTTCTAGTAAACATAAGGCTAATTTTTTTTGTTGAAGGTATGAATCATGACCACATAATTCATTGACCTTTTGTTTTAAGTCACATTCGTTAGCCTTATGACCTACCCGACCGCACTTATAGCAATAAATTGGTTTTTTGGGATCTATAATTTTCTTTGGTGGTCTTGTGGATTTTTTAAAAGTCTTTTTACAGTATGGGTCATTGTTTGAAGGTTGTCTATTTGGTCTAAGGGTTTCTCTAAATCTTTTTCTATTAATAGCTGAAGGAGGTTGAATTTTAGGTAAACCAAAGGCAGCACAAAAACTACCTAATTCTCTATGTCTTTCTCTTTTTTCTGATGAATATTTACTTTGGATTGCTAATTCTTGACATAAAGAAATTGCTTCTTTTTTAACAAAGGAAAATATTTATCCATAAGTCATACTATCATATGGAATTTCATCTTGACCTGCACTTTCTCTTAGTTTTAGGAATATTCTTTGAGAAAATAAAGATGGGAGACCGGATATAAATCTTTCCTTCCAAAAAGATTGATTGCAATTACCTCGTCTAAAAATATTACTAAGGAATACATCTTTGTACCAACGATAATAATCGTTAAGTGTAGGACATCTAAGATTAGTGAGAACTACTTGATTTGTTGACATTTCTTCTTTAGGATTTCCAATAAAATGCATAGCAATCATATTAATAAGAATTGAACTTCCGTCTAGAGCCTGTTGTTCATTTTCTATTTTGACATGATTAAGTATTTGAACTTTTGTTTCTATATTAATACTATTGTCCCACCAACTCCTTAATTAATTTGTAAAACTAGTTGTAAGAAAATCTATAATAGTATGTTCATGACAATTCTTTGATATATAAGTAGTAATATCTATAGTCATTTCAGATAGGACGTTTAATATTTCATATTCTGATTTTCCATCGACATTTCATTCATAGACTGCGGATCCACCATATTGTGAGTCTCTGAATTGATGCCGTTCTTCATATTGAATATCTAGTGGAGTGGGTCTAGTATAATAATTTCTAGTAGAGACATTTTTCCAAGAACTATTGTTTATTATATTAATTTCATTTTCTACATCATCAGAATTGATTATTTTATTTGAATTGTATTTATCTAAGCCATTAATATTATTAGTTGATTTAGAAGTACTTAAGTTAGATAATTTCTCTTCAATCTTACTAATTAAATGAGTTGTTTTTTCAGGTAAATTAAGAGATTTTTGACAATATATGGGAATACTTGAAGTATAAATATGTGGAGTAGCTATGTCAAAGGGAATTTTATTTCCTTTTTACTTATAGATAATGTTCCTAGTTTTGATGTTATGTTTTCAATTTCAGGAGCTTTTTTAGATTCTAGCTGTGTAGATAACATATCTATTTGTTTTGAAATAGTAGTAAGAAGTTGATTTGAATAATTATTTTGGTGATATAATTTTTTAATGTCACCTAAGTTTAAAATAGAGAAACTATTATCATCTCTTCCTTTTTTAAAAGGGGCCATGACAAAAGATTCTTCATTATACTTGAATTTCAGTTAAAGGAGGATGAATAGATATATATAGCTTTAAAAGCGGTTATCTCTTAAAGCTATATATATTGGACAATTAAGACCTTCTCTAGAAAGAGGTTTTAAAGCTATTTGAATCATACCAAAAAGAATATATCTATATGTTTTTAAATATTTATCAATGGATGTCTTATTAAGTAATTTAGTACTTTGAAATTCTCGATTTAAACTTGTAGATTCTTCGTGGTGCTTAATAGAAAAGGCAGTTTTAAAATCAAGTTTTCCTATTTAATAAATTGTATCTATATTAGGTATATATAGTCCAGTTTTGAAAATTAATCGGAAAAGATATCTCTTTACTATGTACTATGTTTGAGTTACTACTATAATGTGAGAACAACTTTCTACAAAAAGTAGCCATGATCAACTAGTAATAAAAATTTAGTGCATAAAGCAGTTAAGTAGATGCATATAAATGGGACCAACGGGACCACCGGGATCGCCTTTACTCCTCTTAATGGCTGACCAACGGATTTAACAAAGGTTGACCAACGTTTGACCAACACTTAGTGCAACTTCTTAATTACTAAACCCACAAAATTATATACTATGATGTCGGTAACTTTTAGTGAAAAGTACTAACACTAGATAGTTAAGCTAAACTTAGTACATATAAAGATAATAGATTTTCTTTTAAATAAACAAAACATAAATTAACCTAATAAAATATAGTAGCACTAGCACTATGTGCACGCTATGCGTACGACAGTATATTAATATTAATAGTAACATCAAAAACTGTTAAAAAACTAACTTAAGAGTGTAATATTTATGGTGAATATTGATGAGTGTTCTGGTTTTTTATTTGCATTGCTCTAGTGTAAAGAGTAATGTTTTCCACAAAGGACTCTGTCGAGGTAGGATTTGTTATCTTGTATTTGATAGATAATTCAACAACTCTCCTTTTAAACAATGATATAGGTTATGTTTTTTATTTATTTAAAAATACATATATTTTATAGACATATTTTATGAGTAGTAGTTCAGTTTAATTTCACTCAGTAATTGGAGGTTTTTAGGCATACTATGGTGAGTAGTGCTTCAATAAAAAAAATTATAAATTGATATTCTGATGATGTATGTTTATCTCTTTAATTATTTATTATCCAAACTTATTGTGACCCCCAAAAAATAAAAAAATGAATATTCTCTAAATTTCTTAATTCTTTTATGGTTTGTTAATGCATGTTATATGAAATTGTTATTGCAACTGAGAGTTTAGATAGTAAGGATCTCTATAAATCTTTGCTTTTATAATTGTTTGAAAATTAATTTAGAGCCTGTTCTCCCCAGCTTATTTTCAGTTCAGTTCAGTTCAATTCAGTTCCTAAATTATTATCATTACTATTAATTAGTTATAATGTAATTCAGTTTAGTTCAGTTTAGTTCAGTTCAGTTGTTTTATGCCGAAGAGAACAGACCCTTAGTCATCAGTTTATATTTTCAATTTCGAGTTTCCTCTTTTTACACATTTTTATGTATTTTTTTGGTAATGTAGAATTTCCTTATTACCCATATTTGTATATGAGGAAAGAATTAAGAAAATATTTTATTTTTTATCTTTTTGTGAGATTAAGGGTACATAAGTCTTTTCATAGGTGGGACACCATAGCTTCCCCCTTGGCTTATACAATAGAGATATATCATGAGTAACAGAGTTTATAGTAGCATATATCATGAGTAACAAAGTTTATAAGTTAAATGTAAGTACATCAAATTAGCTAAAAAACGAAAAACACTAGATGACGAAATAAGAACCCAATTTTTATTTTTAGCATAATTAGTAGTACTAGTATGAGTAATTATACCGGTTTTTGACTCTAATATCGGCAGATCCTACCCCCAGCGTTTTTTGGCTCTGATACCAAGATCGACCCCATGACTGGACGGGTTTAGGACCGTCTTGATTGTGTTTTAGTTTAAACTGGACGGGTTTAGGACCGTCTGGTAGGTAATTAATCTCGTCAAAAGATCTATTAAATTTTGAAAATAAGATTATTGAAATTTGTATCTGGATTTGAAAAGATGGTTTATTATTATTGGATTAATAAGTAGATGAAATCAGTTTTGAAAATATGAACAGATAATAATACTAAAACGCAGATATGAATAATAACTTACTTTGATTGAACTTGAATGAACTTTTACAAGGATTGAGTTAACTATTTTTGAGCGTGAGGCTTTTGTACAATATTCTAAAACTTGCTCTCAAATATTTTCTCTATGAAAGACTTGATTTTCTACGGAGTTACATGCCCCTATTTATAGTACATGTGCTTTGGAATTATTTAAGACATTTCTGATAGGCATCGCCGCTTGGAATAGATAAGTGTACTAAAATAATAAATTTACATATATTACTCTCAATACTCAATAGGATGAGGTTGGTTACACTAAGTGCTTGTTTGGTTGCAATGGGAATTAAATTCCCAAATGAATTTACAATTTGTGGGAAATTAATTCCCTTATGAAATTCCTAGGAATTAGTCTAAATTATTTGGTAGTTATAAGGGAAGTTGTAATTCATAGGAATTTACGTAGGAATTGTGAGTGACCAAGGGGAGGGTAGGTAAATAAATTCCTACATTTTGTGGGAATTCCAAATTCCCATGAATTTTCATTGCCCCCATTTTCTGTCAACCAAACAACTACCCAAATATGAAAATCATGGGAATTTCTATTATCTACATAATTTCTTGTATACCAAACAACCACTAAAATTAAAATATATTACTCTCAGTCTCTCAATACTCAATATTCCTCCTCTATTATTTTTTGTCTATGTGCTACCATTTTTTTTGAAGGAAAATTATTATTGATGTACTCCGTCCCAAAATAAAGTTCCTCTATTCCATTTTAAGTAGTAATTAATTTTAGATTTATAATATTTAAGGAATAATTATAAGTTGGGCCCTATTTTTTTTGGATTGAGAGAATCTGAACTGAACTGAACTAAGAGAAACTAAAATGTAGAGAGTAACGGAACTAACCTGAACGGAACTGAACTGAAACCTTACTGAAACTGAAAGTTAAATAAAGTTTGAATCTTGAAGACAGAAAAGAAAAGCCCATTTATCGCTTTTGGGGAACTCTTATTCATCACAATTCACAAATCCATCAACCCCAAATTTCAATCGGAGTTTTAAGAGGGACAAAAATGGCGAAAAATCCAGCAGATGCACGCAGTAACACTGCAGCTGTTCAAGCGACCAATGACGACGCTTCTGCTAGCAAATTGTGAGCAACCAGCCCTCCCCCAAAATATGAAAATTCTGCGCCATTAATGACAATTTTATTGTTAACACCGTCCTCGAATTTTGTTTGGAGTATTTGACGATTATCGCATATTTTGTACATATTTAATTTATGTTTCAACTGGTAATTTCTGCGATGTTTTTGTTATTTACTGTTTAATTGCTGTTTCTTGTTTATCGTCTATGTTGTGGTTGATGGAAACGAAATACCTATTTCTTCTTGTTTGTTTTTCCATTTGCTTTGATGTTTCGATTTACGGTTTTGTTATAATTGCTATAATGGCATGTTTGGGAGTATTGGGACGTAAAAATCGACATAGTGAGCTACAAACTAAGGCATAATTTGTTGTAATGATTATTCACCGCATCGGTGCATCGCTTGTTTATACACTGGCATTGATGTCATACTGTGGTATTGCTTCTTTGAATGTGGGGAGGGAAGATGAATGGAAAGCTTCACCATTTCCTTAAGACGTTCTAGTCTTTTAGATGAAGTGTTAGTTATTAGGGAGGTGCTATCTGTCATTTGTTCTTGGACACGGTCCCTGCTGATGTCCTTTCCACCGAGGAGGTGTGACACAGGCGAGACACAAGGTTGCTCTAAGGTATTTATGTTTTCAGGTGTAAACCAATGCGCCAATGCAGTTCAGCAGTCCGTAAGTCAGGCAACAATAGCTTAAGGGCGTGCAATTTACAATAGAATTTGAGACAGTGCTGGATTGATTAATGAAGAAATAGAACAGTGTTTCCATACATGATTCTTGGTTCTTGTTAATTAGCTGGTCTAGATGTCAAACTATCGAAATGTCAGAGTAGTTTCAACACGAAATTGTGTAATCTGGTCCAATTATATGCCTTCGCACGGGGAAGTTTCCCCCTAGTGCAGAGCAGAACATTCCTTTCTGCTATCTGAATATGAGTTTCCAACGTGTCATATGCCCAGGGTTGGTGGCATCAGTGATGAGAACTTTTAACTAGCAAAGGCTTTTAAGAGATACAGATATTAAAATTGGGAGCTTTGAGGCCACTGTTTACGAATCAAGGGGTTGCGGTGTGATTGGTTTGTAGTGGAAGAAGAGCTGATCACTTTCGTTTCTCTGATAGATAACTGGTAGCCTGTCAATGTAAGAGTGGGGAAGAAAGAAAAGGAGACAGAACCGTGAATACTTCAATTGTCAAGGAGCCAGCTGACGTGGTAAAAGAACAGTTGTAATGACTATGGATAATATATTGAGGCTTTGAAAGCTTGGAGTAGCAACCAAATCATGATACCCTTGTTGTAATTTCATCATCTATGAGGACTATGACAGCTTTCTTCTGGCCAGGTTTCTAGGAATTTGGATGAAAGTTGGATACAACAGCTGAAAGAGTTCCTTATGCTTTAATAGGCATATTAACTGAATAAGTATATGTTGTTCAGTCTTCAGATGAAGCTATTACAATACTTAATTGTTAGTGATCCAGGAACTGTACTATAAATATTCTATACTGGCTTCAGTGACTCAGCCTTCAGAACTTCATTAATATTACCCTAATGCCTCGAAAGAGGGCTTTAGACTTTATGACGAGTTAAGTCATGGAGGTTTTTGCCAAAATATCAGGAGTTACATAGTGAACCATACTTGTCAATCTTTTTGAGTGAAAACTTTTACTATATGTTGTATGAATGCCTATTCTATTACACAGAACGAAATCTGGACTTGCCAGTTACTTGCAACAATGCATTATTGGCATGACCTGATCCTTCCTTATTGACAATTGCCATAGGTCCTGTGTGAAAAAGGGTTACATGAGAGATGACTTCATCCATTTGTTCGTGAGAAGGCCTGTTAGGAGATCTCCTATTATTAATCGTGGTAGGTTCACTTGTAGTAAGTTTTGTTATATACTTAACTGTTTGCACTATGGTTCTCTTACTTATTTTTTTTTTATGTATCTCCTTCCTTGAAGGTTATTTTGCTCGTTTTGCTGCTTTCCGGAAGCTTCTTTTCCAGTTTCTCAATTCTGATGATCATACTAGAAAGCAAGTTTTATCACTTGGAGCAGGCTTTGATACAACATATTTTCAGTTGCAGGTATATTTTGTCGTATGATATGGAAACCTCGGTAGTCCTACATGGATGCTAGAAATTAATCAGCAAAATATTCCCTTTCTGGTTTATTTTATCCAAGGACCACACTGGCACACCACTTGGGTTCCATTTCCATATATGTAATGGTTCTTATATGAGCAATTTTACATGATCTGTGATGAATAGGGTTCCTCGTGTCCCTCTAATTTTCCCAAGTTATTGAACTTGCTGTCTGTGCTATATGAGTCTGCTCAAATCCGTAGTCAATCTCTTAGTTTTAAAAGGCGCAAGGCGCACCTAGGCGCAAGGCGCAAAGCGCATCGAGGCGCAAGGCGCAAGGCGAAGGCGCACGCATCCCGTAGACGAGGCGCACCTTTGGTGCCAAAATACTTAAAAATAACATATGGAAGCATTGTAATACTTAAAATAACATAGATATTATATTAAAGACCCATAAAAAGATATAAGAAAGCATAATTCATCGCTAGAATACCGCAACAAGGCAAAGTACTAAGTAGAAAGAAAAACAAACATAATTCAAATAATATTTCAAAACTAATTAAATAGAGAAGCAAGTAAATGGATTTTTAAATATAAAACTCACTGTCTCATTGCCTTATAAATAAATAATGAACTCACTGCCTCATGAAAAAAAAAAAAAAAAAAAAAAAGAAAGAAGAAAGATGCGTGGTAACTGGTAAATAAACAAGAAAGAAAGAAAAAATAAAGAAAAGAAAATAAATAGGGAAGAAAGAAGGAAGAACGAGTTCCCTGCCTTAAAAGAAAACAAAAGGGAAGAAGAAAGATGCGTGGAGAAACTTACCCACAAGGAGGAAAAGCAAGAACGCGAACCACCACCGACCACAGATCCACCGCCGACCAGCGAAGAAAAGAAGGAAGAAAGAAAAAAGAAACAAAAATACGAAGAAGAAAGTAACCCAGAAGATGAAGAAGAGAAGAGAAACTTACCGGCGAGGAGGAAACGCAAGCAGCGAACCACCGGCGACCAGAAACCCACCGGCGACGACCAGAAATCCACCGGCGACGACATCAAACCACCGGCGAGGAGGAAAAGCAAGCAGCGAACTAGATGCAGTGAGAAGTTTCGATATCTAGGGTTTAGGCCAAGGTAAGTCGAGGAACAGAAAATTAGTTTTAAATTGAAAAACGTGGGAATATCAAGCGCGTGCCTCTCACGCCCGCCTCGAAACGAAAAGCGTGCGCCTGATGCGCCTCGCGCCTCTTCAAAGGCGCACGCTTTTATGCGCCTCCCAGCGCCTTTTGTTTTGCGCCTCGCCTGGACTGTAGGATGCGTTTTTCTCAACGCCTTGGCTCGCCTAGCGCCTAGGCGCGCCTTGGGCGCGCTTTTTAAAACTAAGGTCAATCTTATTTTCAATAGAAGCAGTTGACAATTGAATCCAAATTTCCCATTTTCGTATCCGTAATAGTGCGAAAAGAAGTTCTAGCTACAACTTCTTCCGGACAAGAATAGTAGAATAGTGCCGTTGAGTTTCTCGTATTGATTATGTAATTTTTGATTCTTTTTCTTGGACCTTTGGTCATTGCTGGAAAAGTTTAACATAATCTCACAAAACATAAGTATGGATACGTATATGGGTCTGTTTATATATTTTTTTTGTTGTTCATGCTTTTATTGGTTGCTTCTTAATCCTTCGGCTACCTTTTATTATCTGGAATATTGTTAGCTTTGTCTAGAACTTTGGTCTTTTTTTTTTTTATTTGTTTTAGGAAATTTCGTTTTGGCATGTAATGCTTGATGTCCATGATTGATTTTAACTTACTTAGCACTGGCTATTGATAAAGTTGTGATGCTTCTCCTTGGCAGGAAGAGGGAAAAGCGCCATATCTATACGTGGAGCTGGATTTTCAAGAGGTGGAAGTTTGAGAATTTAGATTTTGCAAAATTCTTTTGGCACTTCATATCACTTCCAATTATCTTGTTTTTTTTTTTGGGTAGGGGATGGAGGGGTAAATACCTATTCCTTGCTGATCAAGCAAGATTGTTAAGGTCACAGGATTATATGGTGCATATAAATTGGTGACATCTACTTGGAAGAGAATACTATTGTGACCTTATTGGTCTTTTTACAGACATTACATTCTTTTGACTTTTGTATAGTAAATTATTGGATGATCCCACTATTCTAAGATTTTATCTAATTTCTGATTTGAAATGAAATCATGTCGTATTTTTGCTTTAGGTAACAAGCAAGAAGGCAGCATTAATTGAGTTTCACGATGAGTTAAGGGAAAAAGTTGGTGCAACAGCTTCGATTTCACGAGGTAAGACTTCCGTAACTCCTGTTAGAAACTTAGAACTCAGTAAAACAACCTGCCTTAACAGTCAGAATCTTTGTTATCGAACACTTGTGCAGTAGTCATACTGAGCTCTTAAGTTTGGCTTAGATTTGTGCTTGATAGCTTGCAATTATCATTTATTAACCTTTCCTTTTTAATTCTGAATTGCACTACAAAACTTTTGAGTAGTTTGAGTAAAGGTGCATGATTATGCTTTTTTGTATACTGCCTATTGCCTTGAAAGATTCTTCTGTGCTGGCATCTGTCTATCATGAATTTTCTTCACAAATGTTTCTTATTTTTAAGGCTTTCTGTTAGTTTGTATCCTTACTGTAATTATATTAAAAATTTCTGATTGTTTGTTTGAGGCTTCCATCTGCACCATTTTAATATGGCTTGGAACTTATTTGCAACGGCTTGGTGGGATTGTGAGTTTTTCAAGTTTTATAGTCCAATTAGAAGTTTTAAATCTAAGACCAGATGTTGAAAATGGCTCGTAAAAAAGTTTTTCAAGTTTTATAGTCCAATTAATTTTTTTCAAGTTTTTGTTGCTAGCTTCAAAAAATAAGCAGACTGCAAGCGAATTATCTGGAGTCTAAACACACACTTGCTTTCTCAATTAGTTAGAAAAGAAAAACTGGAAACTCAAAATGATAATATGCAAACCAAAACAAATAGCGTTTGGTTTATGCTATCTAGGTCTTCTGTGGTTAACTGTTTGTGATCAGCTCTATTACAACAACAACAACAACAACTAAGCCTTATTCCCAAAGTGATTTGGGGTCGGCTAACATGATTTGTGATCAGCTCTATTGTCAGTAAGAAATAAGTTCGGGAATCTTAAGATCCAACTTTCAAATTAACTTCAGAGATTGGCTTTAGATCTATAATATATTAGGTTATGACCCTTTTCCATTTTTGTATATACATCTGGACTCTGGTATGCTTATTAATTCAAACTGCCAATGTTTCTTTACCAACCTTTTTATAGGCTATAAGTATCTCGAACTCTAGGAGATTTATGCTAACAAAGGTTAAAGGTCTATCAAGTATCCTTTCTATTGTTTATCTGCTTACATGATTAGGTAATAGATCTGATTTTAATTGGTGACAATAGTTTTATAGTGAAATATCAATTGCCTTATGTATTGATAATTGATATTCAATTTAGTCTTCGTGCATCAGTTGATATTTATTTTCCCCAGTTAGTTTAATGTCGCTTTTAATGCCTTGTTTTACCCTGCTTGACTGCTACCTCTCTTCATGAACATAAAAACTGACTTGCCGCTGACATGAAAAAAAAATTTGTGCAGAAAATGGGGAAGTGCTTGGAGATCACTACAAGCTGCTGCCTGTTGATCTGAGGGACATTCAAAGGTTAACTGATGTGATAGCTTTAGCGAACCTTGATCCCAGGTGTGTATGCCTGAATGAAAATTCTGCTTTGCTTAGGTGTTAATCATCAGCTGTGTTTATATAGCTGGTTAAAAGATGGTGAATCATGGGAATCCCCTCCTGTATTAAAAAGCTTTCTTTTCTTTTGGAGGGGGGAAAGGTTAAAGTACCTTTAGACATCCTTTTATTAAATACTGTGGGCTTGCTCTCTTTATTGTTTGAAATCCGCGGGGGACAAGCTCTCTGAGAAGTTAGAGTGCATACTGACTTCCTGAAAATAAGCAAATAAATATTTCCAAGAAAACTGAAAATGAGGAATTTGTGCTCATTTTGTCTGTTCTCAAACTGGTTAATATCTCTATTATATAAGGGAAGGGGGAAGCTATGGTGTCTCCGAATGAAGAGACTATTTTAACCCTCTTCCCTCTCTAAATTACAAATTCACATACAAACTAAAGCGGGGCTTCAAACAAAAATACCGGAAATAAAATTATAACAATCACTCACAAGTCAACTAAAATCATAGAATTGCATAATTTACGTTATACAAATCACTCAAATGAGGAAACTTTACAAAAACTTAAAAATTCACTTACAAACTACAACCAATACACTACAATGTCAATACATACTCACAAAAACATTTACAAAAATTCATTTACAAATTACTCTGTTCTCAAGAACCATTCACAATTACATACTCACAAAAATTACCAATACACCACAACGTCAATACAAATTGAAAACTGAGAAAAACATACGATTTCGACGGGGATATCACACATTTGTCCATTAGCGATTTGCGAACTTCCAAAAAGGTACATAATTCTTTTAGTCTTGCAAGTTATTTCAAATTAGTTGAAAAAAAACTAGCAACTCTTATGTTCGAATGCATGTTCAATTATATCATAAAAATGTTGACAAAAATGTTGAACACAATTATATAACAACTGAGCCACCATAAATGAAGACAATTGTCTACAAGTATTAACGCATTCATACTAACAAAGTAAATATGAAAATTATATTAGTCAAATATTTTATCAATTAATACACAATTAAGTACTCCGTATTACATTAAAAATATAGCATTCAATCAGTTAACAAAGTGAAATAGTATCATTAATAAATATTATATTACAAACATGACATAATATGTACATGCAGATATGACAAACCTTTTGCTAAACAAACATTCAAATCTAAGAAATATATTGTCAAATTTTTTAATGACACAACACCCAACTCTTGACTTGAAATCAAAGTGTCCACTTTCTTCACAATCTATGAAGTAGTGTACTTAATTCAAAATCAACTAAAAAATTATAATATTAGAAATCATAAATAAATTCAATAAATTTCTATTTTGTTCATAGAATTTAACTCTGAAAAGTAAAAAAAAAAAAAGACTGGTGAGAGACTTAAGTGACAGAGACTAAACCAATCAAATTTTGCAACTAAAAACAATTATACTTCGTATGTCTAATGTTCAAATTTTGACTCTTACTTATGTCAAAGAAAACCGAGTTTTTGTCTCGAAAAAAATCCAAGCACGCATTGCGTGCAAAAAATGCTAGTTTGAAAGTAATGTATCCCTTGGTGCTTACAAAAAACAACGTATTCCATGTTTCCCTGTCTTGTCTCCCAACTCCCTTCCAATCAGAAAATCAAGAGAACTGCAGATTAGTTTTGATTTTATATTTTACATGGTAAATAAAGTTCGCATTGTATATGCACATGGAGATGGAAAATGCAGAATCGTTATATTTTCTGTCATAAACACGCTCTAAGCTACTTGAATTTGTTTGACAAATTCACAATATCCTTGTTTTTTTCAATAATTCTTTGTTTCTTATTGGATTGTTCACTTGCATTATTTCCTTTCTGCATGTGTTGTCGTAAATCCTACCTGAGCGGCCATCTACTAAATAGGATCATTTTCACTCCTTCGTTTTTGTTTGTATTATCAAATACAGGGAGTAGCGAATATGAAGCATTTAATGGAATGGACATGTTTCCAATTTCAGTTAGAATATGACTCAACGTACTCTTACAAGTTGTGTTCTCTTTATTATAAACTTGGAAATTTGAGAATGTGAATGGGACAAGCAGAAAATATGTTTTACCACAAAATGCATGAGATGGAGGAGTATTACTGTTTTCTGTAATAACTGTCCTTCTCTGCAATTGTTTTATTTCTATTTTATTTTTATGAGAATGATGTGCAAGATTATCATTGCTTTATTCTGATGACATTATCAGCCTGCCAACATTTATTATTGCAGAGTGCGTTTTAATATACTTGGACCCGGAGTCGAGCCGTTCTATAGTTGGTTGGGCTGCAAAAACATTTTCGACCACTGTATTTTTTTTATATGAGCAGGTAGTAAATTCTTGGGGGTTCAGAATCGTTTTTTACATGAAGTCACTCCTTTGTACTGTGTGTTTATATATGTACACTCTCATTACAGATTCATCCAGATGATGCTTTTGGGGAGCAGATGATTCGTAATTTGGAGGTATTATGTTTTGCTTTTCTCGATTGTAGCGATAACTATGGCTGTATTTCAGTATAGCTTTTCAATTAGCTTCTAAAATCTAGATTTTTGACTCAGTCAAAATATTGCTGGAGATAGATAGTAGTGTTTGAAAAAGTAGTGTATTGGGGTAGCTTTTAGTTGCTGTTTTAATGTTTTCAAAGAGTTAAAAATAGTAGTTTGCAAAGGTAGAGCCGTAGAGGTAGCTTTTGCAGTACATAATAGTTATTGTTCTTTTTCATTTTTGGCGAATTCAACAATTGTTTTACCAAATACTAACTTTTTGACACTTGACAGCTGACTGAATACCAGGATCAGCTACTAGCTAATACAACAGCTTACAATTACGACACCTAGCACCTACTGTAACAACTACTTTTACTAAACATGGCCTATATAACCCCTAATCTTCCTCACCTAATTGTCGTCCCTCGCCCCTGCTATAAGATACTTTTCTATGTATCATCACCTAGCAAGGATTTTGTTGCTTCTACTCAGGCACTGCGATCATTATTGCCAATATCACTCTCAAATTTTCACCATCATCATGTTATGATTTATGCCTCCATGTTAGACCAGGCCACCAGCGATGCTTCTAGGAAGAGCTATAAATGGCTTAATCTTGCAAATTACATTGTTTCATTCTTTCATGACTGGTGAGGATATGTTAAATGATAGCTTGAAGGCCTTGAACTGTCAGTCTTTTTGCAAATTTCTTGAAGTCTAAAGTTTTTCCAATGTTGCCATAATTCACTGTTATACTTGGACTTTTAATGTTTCTGTAATGACTGATGACCCGATATCTGGAATCTGGATAACTTTGTTTGTTCTTAGGTTTCCAAAAGAGGCTATACATAAGCTTGGAATTAAAACTCTCCCATTCTGTTACAGAACGGCCGTTCTGTTACGGATTTTGGATTTGCCGTTCCGCGAAATCCCGTTACGAAACGCCATAATAAAAATCACGTACTTCTCGCCGCGTTGTCCGTTCCGTAACGTGAAATCGCCGCGTCAGAATGTTTTTATCCCTGTTACATCCGTTTTTTCAAACATTGGCCAAAAATATTTTATGAATTAATTATATAGCTGATGAAACATGATATTATGAGAGATTTTGATTATATTATGTTGTAATAATGCTTCATAAACTAAAACAATGCAAACAAGGTTAGAACATGTTAATGTGAATTTTTTCAAAAAATTCACGCCGTGTCGGCCGCGATCTGTCCCATTCATCCTTTACAAGCCGCTTCCGCGATCGCGACTGCATCCACGATTCTTTTCCTTGTACTGTTGTACATAAGGCATTCATCTGCGTATTTCCTCATGTGATCTTTATTGGAGTTTGCCCGTAGTAATAGGTTGTCGAAAATGGCGACTCTCTTTTGTCTGTTTAGTTGTTCTAGGTCAATATGGAGGCAATCTTCTTGCATTTGATTTCCAGTTTGATCTTGTATACCTGACACGTTCTTTTTATACCGTAAGTTTATATCTGTTTGATTTATTCGCTTCACTACTAAATATTCTTCGCCCTCCTTCTTTTTCTAGTATCGTGGATGTGGGCTCTTAGGCATACATGCGACACCAACTTTGGAGGCAAAAGAAAGACTTTTCCTTGATCAGGGGTGGCAGGTATAATCATAGCTCTAACTTTTGTAATTACTTGCTCCCTTTACTTCCATAATTTTTTTTATTGTTTTTGCTTGTCACAATATATCCCTTTTGAGTTTATACCACTTGGTATTTTCCCTAAAGCAACTCTTTTTCGCTTGTAACAAGTCACCAAGATGAGTAAAGCCTCCTGCTAATGTATTGTCTTGTACGTGATCCAACTTTCAAGTTAACTGATGAGCTTGCATACATTTTATGTCATGGGTGGCAAAAAAAAATTTCTCCAAACTATTATGGTTGAAGTTGCCAAATTTTTATAATTGTAGTTGGTCAGTGATTAATTGGCTTACATGATATATGATGACTAGGCTTACTGCCTTTCTTTTGAGTGTTAATAATGTATATCTCTGTTTCATCTCTTTGCACCCTAAACTATACTTACTATCATTAAAACAAGTTTCAATCATCTAGGCCTCATGCAATTATACAAGTTGTTGATTTAATCTTGAACTCAAGGTCTCGTGAAAAGATGCAAGAGACTAATTCATTGATCTATACAATCTTATAGCATTCTTTATCAGATGTTAAAACTCTCATATGTCTACAACAAAAGAAGAAAAAAAATTCAAATAGGTCCAATCGTCAAGATAACAACTTCAAAGTGTCAATTTACCTCCTTTACCACATACTAGGCACCAGATCGAAAATTGTCTAACACTACCCAAATTCAAGACACATGGCAGTCCGGGGCGTCGCATGAGCCACTAACTAGTTGTTTTTGAAATTTGTGTGAGGTTTCAGAGGGCTATTGCTTGGAACATGCTGAGAGTCTACAGTGAATTCATCGATTCCCAAGAAAGACGCAGGTAAATGCTCTTTACATCTTCTGTAACAAAGTTGTGGTTTTTTATTTTACCGGCAGGTGGTAATGTTATTGTCAAGCTTGGTAGTTCATTAGTTGTGGTTTAGAAGAGGTTATACTTATACCATATTTGATCATTGCCTTTTACAAGCAAGTTACTGTTGGAAACTCTCTCTTTTGTATATACCCCTCTGCGTGCACTGTGCATGTGCACATATGTGGGGAACAATTCACGTTCACAGATCAGAAGGTGCAGTATCTTCTTGTTGTTCATGAAGCAATTAAGCAGATGATATCTAAGTTTTAGGGGGTATGTTCTGGGTATATTGTTAAGGTGTACATATTTGTACATATGTAGTTTATGCCTTCATGGGGTATTGAGAATGATGATGGAATGGACACGATGGGGATGATAAAACTTTCCTTTCCATGCATCACATGCTGCATACCCATGAGTGCTCATTTTTCTTTTTTCAATTTTAGTGGGAGGTTGTTTGGAGTCAAAGCATGTGTTATAGGGCTGAGGCTGTGTAGGAATGTAGGTTTATTGGTATTGGCTAATGTGAGAATAGTTGTGTTTTGGACAATCTACCCTGTTAGTTAACTGTAGTGACACTATTCCACAGATGACGCTATTCTGTTCTTGACAGCTGATTCTGTAAGTTTTAAGAAGATCCTCTTTTTCCTTCAGATCCTTGAGGTGGTTTCTGGTTTGAACTGCTTAAATATTAATACATGTAGAAGTGTTAGCCAAGAAAAGGAATAGAAAATATCTTCTGTTGCAGTTAAGTCCATCGCTCCTGATCATCTGCTTAAACTGCCCCAATCAAGTTACTGTTTTATGTTCCTTTTCTTTACATGTGTGTTTGATATGCATGACGTAATTGGAGTTAACTTTAAAATTAGTAAAAATTATAAATTCATTGGTGTCTGGGGATATTTATTTCCTTTTTTTGTTCCTCAACTGAGGGTTTTAGTGGGTTGAATCAAATGCTTAGTAAACTTTTTATTATTTGTTATCTGATTTATGGCGATTAGTTACCCTTTTGGAACGAGGTTCTAAGTTTCTAACAGAACAGCCTCTATGCAACTGTTGGGGGGGTAAGGCTTAATCTGAACCTTTGCAGTTGTGTGGGTAAGGCTGTGGCCTTTTAACAACCTCTAGCCCACAGGTGAGAGCCTGATACGATTAGAGGCATTGAGTTGGCTGTTACAAATTCACAAATGTACTTGGTAAATTTAGGGTATGCATCTTTCTTACTGTGTAGCTTCCTAGCTGTAAGTTTGCGCATGCGCTTGTCTTTTTTCTGGGTGTTTTGTCTTTGACTAGGGTGGAGGTTTTTCTTATGTGTTATTAATGATGTTTGAATATGAAAAGGAAAACAGTGGAAAAGGTCTTCTTATTTAATTCAAAAGCCCTGTAATGACCTTCCAGGTTACAAATTGTTATCTTTATGAAAGATGCCCTTTCCTGATATACCCTCCTAAGAATGCCTTTTCATTATATTGTGATCAGGATTGAGCGGCTGGAGTTGTTCGACGAGTTTGAAGAGTGGCACATGATGCAGGCGAGTTATTGTTTGAGTATTTAATTATGTTAGTTTTGGATCAAACATACAGGCTTAGGTAGAACCATCTCTCTGTCAAGCCTCGAATAAGATGCCGGCGTTCTGCCCTCGATATGTGAATGTCTTGCACCTTATGTTTTGGGCATGAGTTCATGGGTTGGGAGAGGGTGGCCTGGTCGACTACTTTATATATTACCCTTTATACTTGGCATGGGTTTTCATGATCTTCAAAAGTATGTGACAATTAGGCTCCGTTTGGTTGGTTGAAAACATTAACGGTGGAAAATATTTTGCATGAAAAAATCTTCCGAAGGGAAAATACAATTGTAAACTAATTTTCTTTGTTTGGTTTCTTACAAGAAAAAAAGGAAAATTAAATTTTCTTTGTTTGATTTCTTACAAGAAAACTTAGATAGAAAAGGAAAAATGAAAATGGTGGGGAGATGATGAATGGGAGAAGAGAAAGAGAAAAGTAAAGATTGTGGAGGAAAATGTGGCATTCCTTCCTTCAGAAAAGAAAATGTTTTCCATCTTTGGCCAAATATTTTCTACCCTATTACAAACCAAACAGATGAAAATGGCAAAATTTCTCTTTTGGTAAAACGTTTTCCTTCCAATCGAACACACTCTTAAAGTTCAGTTTATTAGTTACAAATGGAAACTGAAACGTTGTTGGGTAGTGTATAATACTTTTTCTTTTACTAAAACAAAGTTACTAAGTTAAATCGGTGAATCCTACACATCTCCAAGATCAACTTGGATATGAACTCATGGCTAAATATTGAAGTCTGATGATCATTTTAGCAGAATGCATTGAGCAGAGAAAAGGATTCTCAGGATACCAACATCCCTGATCCTTGAGTTCAGTACTCATGTTAGATTCAACTGGAAAATTTGTTACTTGGATGTTCATTCTGGTCTTCGGTCTTTTAGTTTATAACCCTGGGAGTCTTTTTTGTGCTTGATGAGCCCTCAGGTTTAGAATTTTGGAACTGAAAACTAACATATTTTTTCGCTGAATTGCATCTACAGGAACATTATTGTGTTGCTTATGCTATCAACGATGGTCTGGTATGTTTTTGCATCACCAATCACATGATTGCTCTTTGATCTAATGCATCTGACAAAAAAATGAAAAAAATCACCCAGGATCCCACAAAATAAATTAGGATATCTGTTCCATATCGCAATGGATAATGTCCATATCACATTGTGTGGAATAAAATCCAAAAGAACTTTTGGCCTACAACCATCACTTTCTGATAGCTGTACTTAAAGATCCTGGCAAAATTGGTGTATGGGGATAAATTCACCTATTTTCATCAGATATTTTTTCCAGCATATTCCTATGCACCTGCATATTTTCTAATATTATCTTGCAAATAGTATAGTGTTGTGAATCTGAGATGAATACTGGACATTACTAACTCACTACATTTTGTGCTCTATGAATATCTGACCATTATACCTTCTAAAAATTACGGTACAGGCCATATTTCAGAATTTCGGCTTTCATGAGAAAGACGGGAGCAATGCCAGCTCAACATCAGATGGATCATGATAATTCGATCAAAGATATGGTGCCACCAAACTCATAACACTTTTCTGTAAGTTTGATAAAACGAAGATATCTTGAAATGTGCATGTTGTTTAGCTCCCCCCAACTTGCAGTAGATGAGTAGACTGTGTGAAAGGAAAACAAAAAAGAATTAAGGGGGGCAAAAATGAAATCCTTATGTGCTACACTTTCTACAAACGGATGATAGCATGAAAAAATGTGGTCCGAGTATGATGCTTGACTTATAGGGAAGATCTAAACTTTCTATTCTTTTGCTATGCTGTTTGGCAAAAGAACGTGGTAGGGACCCTTTTTAAAGCACAAAACTGGTGTCACCCATGGACTTGTGGGGACTTTGGTTCTTTGGTTGGGTCCTTAGTTTTCCTAATATTTTTCTCTCTCCTAATTTTTTTATTTATCCTTTTGGCTCTCTTGAGTCACCAGGATGTCATTGGTTTGGTTGATTCTCGAAATTCTATTCTCCATTATTACCCAAATTGTTCATTTCCTGGTCACTCATGTGGTTAATTATTGCACAGTTGATGGTTCCTTTTTTTTCTTTGTGATTTGCATTATTTGATTGGATATGATTCTGAATTTCTGATTCTCTTAGGCAGAAACTGTTTTCATTTTGCGTCCAATTTTTATTTATTTTAAAAAAAACCCTAATAAATATGAGAAAGCCTTTGAGCATTAGCATTTGATTATTAACGGTGGGGTGGCTTGTTGATTTTGTTTAAAAATGTATGCTTCATCAAATTGTTCTATTTTTTGGGCAATTCGCGAAGAGAATTCTTATTACTTGAAAAGGAAATTTACAGATTTCACACCATTCAACCCATATGATGTGAATCCTCCACTAACTCTCTCTCTCTCTCACGCTCTCTTTCCAAATTTCATGTGATGTGGCCACTCCACTAGTCTAACAGACACTCTCTCCCAATCAATTTTTATTCCTACTTCTATGTTATCTATTGCAATGCGTACACTTCCCTTGCAAGAATTATTAAAATACTAGCTGAAATTTAACTTGAAATTTATTTGAGGAGAAGCGGAGCTAACTTATAGACCTTCCCTTTTGAGGCATGGCCCTCAAGCCTTGGCGGGAGTGTGTTTCCAAGGAATGAAAATAAAAGTTGATTAACTATGTGTGTTGAGGATATTCTTTTGCTGTGATTAGTACATACTGACGACGACTTAGTGAAAGACTTAGTTGATATATGGTATATGATGCCCAAAAGGTGATAATATATAGTTCATTTTGCATATGGGATACGGATCTTGACATCTTGTTCTTTGTTTATTTTTCAACTTTACTCGAGCAACCCAGCTACAGGAAAAATGGAAACATGTTCATGGAAAATGGAGAATACATTGGGCCCCACTTGGATAGCATTTTTATTGAAGTTTTGAATTATAGTTGTATACGGTTTTTCTCTTGTATCATAATGGAAATTGGACTCCACAGAACTGAATCAGTGGACCATAGATTTTGGGTTTACCTTTTGAGGAAAAAGATATACTTCTAAAATTTACTTTGGATTTTGCATTGGATTCGAAGTTGCTTTTATTTTTTTACTTTAATTTTATTTATCATGTTTACAGTCTTTTTATGTGTTTTTACTACAACTTTTTCCTAGGGTTCTTGCCAATCCCTATAATTAGGGGAATGAAAATTCAATGCCTTGAGCTTTGGGTTCTTGGTATGTCCTACCTATTTAGACTGGGGCAAGAGATTCTTGGTTACTTTGCCTTCTTTGGATGCATATGATTGGTTAATAACCTAAATGGAAGTACTCTCTATAGTTGTAGCCTGTAGGTACACTATTTGAAGCGAGTGTGTTATTGTCTTTTCTTTTTGGTCTATAGAGAATCACAAAGGCGAGACATGTTTTAGACATAGTTTATGTCAAATAATGAGCTTACCGGATAAACTAGCTAGTGTGCATCTATGTCTTACGCCGATCTTTTGAAATGAACCGAACCAAGCCAATGTGAAGTAAAAATGTGAGGATAGTAGCTGAACTGAACTGAAATCGCGCCCAAAACAACAGGGCTTTAGCGCTGTGTTATTTTGAGACTTGTTAAAAGCTGATAGGTTTACACAAATAGTCACTTGATTAAATGTTACACTGCCGGTCTTAAAATATTTGCTCCATTTGAAGCTGAGAGTTAAGCAAAATCAACGGTAAATTCAAACTATGTTCAGAAGTCAGATGTGCTGTGAACTTCTCTTTCTTACTTTTTATTTTCTTATTTATATTGAGTATGACCTTTTTTTTAACAAGAGTACTACGTTGTTAAATCCAGTAAATCAAGCATGTAAACCAAGAAAAAGAACTTTAGTAGTATTAGATAACGATGAATAGGGGGGACATCAAGTACATGTTTAATCGACAACTCAACAGGAAGAAATGTGTTCTTTCTCGCAAAAATTTAACCATTTGTAAAAAGAAAAAACAAAAGAAGGGGAATCAGATACTCCAGTCTGAGATTTACTGGTTTGTTTTTAACAAATTTCTGGCAATCTTCTTTATTTTCTTTTGGTGGTTCACAAAAAACAGTAAAGGAGGAAAAAAGTCACAAAGAGTCTTTACTCTTTCCCACCGTTAATGCTGTTTCCTCCATAAGAGTGAAAGGATTTTGAGAATATTGGGGGGGAGTGGGTGAGGAAAATTGGTTGGTTTTCAATGTTGGTTAAGAATTTAGTGTTTAACTCGAACTTGAGTGCATTCATCATACACCCAGGTGTGTCATGTGTATGGTATATTCAAGACTATTTATTGCTCATTTAGGACCTCCAAATGAGCATAGTGAGAACTCTAAATGAGCAAAAAACTAGCCTTGTGTGTACCATGCTCATGAGTCATGTATGATAAAGATTGTACTCTTAGTTTATGTATAATACAAATGAGCATAGTTTATGACCACAGGTTCGGGCGCCTAAATTAGGCGCCTGGGCACTTTTTCGGCATTTTAAAATTATTATAGTCCATTTTTTTTATTAAATGAATTATAAAATTTCATTAATATTAATAATGCAATAATATGGCCGGAAAATTGGCCGGAAAAAGTTGCCGGAGTTATTGTCGCAAATGAGTTCTTGTCGCCGGAAAATTGGCCGGAGTTCTTGATGGGAAATCCTTGTTGATGAGAGAGATGTAGTGAGAGAGTGATGGAGAGTGAAGAGAGCGAGGGAGAGTGAAAGAGAGTGGTAGAGTGAGTGTTAGAGTATAAATAGTTAAATACATGTATATGTATTTATAAAATAAAACATTTAGCTACTGTAGGCAGGGGTTTTTTAGAGAGATAGGCTCGCTCTGCCTTCTCTCTAGAAAACCCTAACCCTAGAAATTTCCCCAATTCAATTTTTTAAGTCTTTTCTCCTTCTAGAATTTATCTTCAGCCCTGTTATTGATATTCAAGTCTTCTCGCTTCATTAATGACCTGCTTTTGGTCTTTGTGGTGAATTGTGAAATCCAAAGCTCCGGTTTTTATCGTCAAATTCGATCAATTTCTCCCCGAAATTGCTTTCGAAACTCGTAAATCCAGTCTTCTAAATAAGTCCCTTTCTTCAGTCTGTTCTCTTCTCTTCATCAAATCGTCGACGTCATCTAAGTCGTCTTCGCGTCTACCCAGGTAGCGATGGCAATTGGGCGGGGCGGGTGCGGAGGATGGTACCTCCACACCCGCACCCGCATAAATTTCCCATCCCATCCCCGCCCCACCACCCATTGCGGGGGAAAATTCTAGACCCATCCCCGCCCCACCTGGTAAGTATTTATTCCCATCCCCGCCCCACCACCCGCATGGGTACCCGCACCCGCGTCGTACCCACTTCATCCCCACCCCACCACCCGCATGGGTATTTGCACCCGCGTTGTACCCGCGTTATACCCACATATTTATATTTTGCAAGATAAAATTATTAATAATATAAGTATATAAATAGAATTTTAATAATAAATATGCGGGCGGGGAAGGGGGGGGGCGGGGCATGCGGGGATAAGGAGGGGAGGGCGGGGATGGGGCGGGTATAGCATAAAATCCACACCCGCTCCACCACCCATTGCGGGTATGATTTTAATCCTCATCCCCGCCCCATCCCCGCCAAACCAAGATCCATCCCCGTCCCACTTGGGCGGGGATGGGGCGGGTCTCCTACTTGACCCGCCCCACTGCCATCCCTATACCCAGGCGATGGTGGATGAAGATCCAGTAAGCTCCCTCTAGAAAAATGGTTGGGTTTTGCACCGCTGGTTTTGTTCTCGGTGGAGGATCACTGGCTTTCTTTTGTTGGTGTTTCGTTTGCTAGTGCTCGGTGGCGGCTCCGGCGAAGGTGGCTCGGCCAGTGGTGCTAGTGGTGCTTGGTTTGTCTGCAGCGGGTTTAGTTTATGGGTTTTCAGTTCTTGTTCTTGTCTTTTAGTTTATTTTATTTTCTGTTCTATTTTGTTTTTGTTATTTAGATGTTTAGCTTTGTGGTTGTTCTTGTGGCCTCAAGTAATTGTGCTTATCTTGTGAAGATTTGGGAGCTTATTCATTTTCGGTGGTGTTTGTCTTGCCCCCCGAGAAGGGTTCGACGTCGATTTGGGCCTGGGGAGATGGTGTGATGCCGTGGCGGAGCATTTACTCGAGTTCCTTAGTGTTCCTTTTTCTTCGTTTTTCTATACTTGAAGTTTATTGTAACCACCCTTATGGGGTGCTTTAGGGGGTGTCTCTTGTGTAGACATCTCCTAGTTTTCTTTCCTTATCAAAAAAAAAAAATGTATATGTATTTATACAGGGCGTTAGTAGGATATTTCAGGGCAGCATTTAGCAAATGAGTAAATTTATCAAAGTGCCTTCACATAATGGGTGAAAAACGGTTCTCCAAATAGCCTTACTCTTATTAGTCTCTTGCGCATTCTTTTCGACTTATTTTCGCCCGGGGTTCGCTTTCACCGCAGCTCGCTGCGCTTGGCCAGTCAAAAGAACGGGCCTGGACTCACTTCTCCTGTGATAACCTAGCAACTTGGGGTCGTGATTTGCCTTTAGAATCAAAATACTCTTTTTATACGTCTTGCTACGTCTTCTTTCTGCTTCTCTTTTCTGATCTCCCGTGATTTCTTTCGCTCTTCCTCTGTTTCCTCTAATTCCCCCCCCCTATTTTCCTCGAAAGAAACCATTTATTCGATGCTAAAAGAGGAAAGTTATCAACAGGTTTGATAAAATACTTCATTTGTTTTTGGTTACAAAATAAACTACTTTTATTCTGTATAGTTATATAGGAGTAGTGAACTATGGCCAACCTTTTGCAGCTACACTGCAAGAGAACGTGAGATTTAGTAATTAAACTGAGGGCCTTTTTTTTCTGTTGCATTTGCTCGATTGTAGGATTGAAATGAACTTGTATTGTAGTAGAATATATTTGTTACTTGCTTCTAATTGCTGGTTTAATTAGCTAATTTGTCTTATGTTATAACTTATTTCAAAAATTATCCATTCTTCTTTTCTACTCACTTTTTTGTTGGGCGGCTCTTTACCAGTTTACCTTATTAGCATCCAATATAGGAGTAATAGTAAGGAGAGAAAAAAAATATTACAAGACAAAATATTAAGGAGAAATATATTACCTTATTAAGCTTGTAAAATATTTAAAGATATTGTATTACAAATATGATTGTTTTTTTGTGTGAATGAGCGACTAAGCGTAAATGCGTAATCATGTAGGCGGGATTCGATCCCATGTCTCGGGTACCAACCCCACAAGACTTTACCAACTAAGCTAGATGGCATCCGCATTACAAATATGATTGTAGTGTCATAAGACAAAACATAAATTACATTAGTATTAATATTATAGCATTATAACACAATCATGATATTCCAAAATCCCTATATAATAGAAAGAATTGAACATATGATATGTAACAGTAGAACAATGGTAACAGACTAACAGTTATACACTTTACATCCTCTCTTTTCAAAACATTGCAACAGATTGACTTGCATGTTTAACAAAGCACAACTTCGACCCTTACTGATTATATATTATACAAACTATAAAATGTAAATAATTTTGAAAACATACAATGAGACAAATCTAATACTCCTAACATTTTAAAGAATATTATTTCTTTGTATATATTAATGAAAAAGTATGATCAAAGTAGGCAGGTAATTAATGTAAAGTCAAATTATATCAATTTTATTTGAAACGGGAGAAGTAAGCTTATAAATTACACAAGTTTGAAATTCTACTGGTTAAATTTATTGTATGGTAAACATTCTTGCTAATTAATACCTCCCCATGTTTGCCGTTTGGCTTCTACAACCCCTTTTTGGGACTGAATGCTCGTCTGTCCCTATTGTGTAGGCACACTAAACAAACAAGCATGATTAACGTCCTTAAACAAAAGGGCTAAGATGTTCTTTTCCATGCTGCCATAGGAAACTAGAAGCTCGAATTAATTGTTGTTCCAAAACAAACAATTTTTAAGTCCTTCTAAAAAGGAAGAAGTTTATGGTTATGGTGTCATCATATACTATATACACTCCTACTTCTATTTTACAATGTAAAGATGGTTTTTAACTCACTACAAATTAGATTATTGAAAGATTGGTCCAAGGTTCCGATTAATGCCATAATTTAATATAAACCTCCCATAATATTATATTGAAGCCTATATTAAGGACTTTAGTCTATGAGCCTAAAATCGTGGTACCACAAACAAAGGGCAGCCTTCTTACCCTTTTCTACAGACCAGCAGGCAACAACAGCCTTCCCTAACCCTTTTAATTATATTACTATCATCAATTCTGCTCATTTTATATGCTATTTTATATTGAATTGTTAATAAAAACTAAAAAGTTAAAATCTATCAGATTACCCCCCTACATTATTATTAATGTTGTCAAACTCTGTCTCTGATAACGGTAGAAAACAAAATTATTATTATTAATTCAAATAGTGCATCTTAATTGGTAATTAGCAATCCCTTAAAAAATGTAATAAGCTCAGATTAGAATTAAATATCACTGATAACTTTATTAATCAAACCGCATATCTTCTCCACCTCCTTTTTTTGCATGCTACATCTCCTCCACCTCCTTCACTGCATAGGAGACTAGGAGTATCAAAAAATAAAGATAAAGATGAAAGTTGGAAGAACCCACCTTATACTTTATACGGTACCAAACTACCAAAGATGAAGTATAAAAGTTCATTTTATAGAAAATGTAAAAAAGTTTACTAAAGTGATTTTACTT
Organism: Beta corolliflora; assembly: GCA_947648045.1. Lineage (NCBI taxonomy): Eukaryota > Viridiplantae > Streptophyta > Magnoliopsida > Caryophyllales > Amaranthaceae > Beta > Beta corolliflora. Next base: position 94,517 of record CANSZD010001857.1, on the reverse strand, counting down.
GGAAAATAGGGGTGTAATACGTGCATCTGATTGTATTTTTTGATAAAGCATGTAGGGCCTTTTTTTTTTCCCTTGTATAATTGGGTTTTATACTTGTGCACTTGGACAATTTTGGTTAGCTAAACATGAGATGTTTTTGTGGTTGATAGTTTAACTTAGAGCTGATAGTCTCTGATACGACCCGATAACACAATTGAACATGAAGTGGGCATGATACGACTCAACACAAAACCAACCCGAACACGATCCGATCAGATCAATTTGTCATATTATGCAATTATCCTACATTTGACATAGTTGCTGATAAATTTTGTAAACAACCTGAAATGAACAACGAGTCCAAACACGATCATAACTCGAGACAACACGTTTACCACACCACTTACCAATACATCATCTGTAGAAATACCCTCTAGAATTGTGCAACAATAACTACTTCCTCCGTTTTTTTATTGCAACAATTGAGATTTTTATGTAAGAATAAATATAGTAATGTAAGGTCTTGTTAGATTCTTCTCGATATACACCTCAAAATATAAAAAATTTATAATATTAACTTGAAACTAATGAAAGATATTAATAAAATTAAAGTTGTGCATTGACAAGTGTGAAAACTCAATTGTTGACTTGTTGCAATAGAAAAAGAACGAAGAAAGTAAAATATAGCCAAGTAGCCACAATTTTTGTTATCATATATCCCTCTCTACTACTGTAAACATGATACATCTAAGTCTATTTTTCTACTCATTACTCATTTAAAATCATCTGAAAACAGAAAAACGAAAACAAAAACAAGAAGTGGAAACAAAAGCAACAGTTATCTCAATTCTAAAAAATTAGCACACATAAACAGCACCAGTGGGACCACGAATTTTTTCCTTGAATAATGCTAAAATGAGTATTAATTAAAGAAATGCGCCTAGCTTAAATTAATTCCACGATACCGTCCACGTAGGGCGGACGCCGAAAATTTGTTTTTCAAAGCAAACCGCCACTCGCAGTAGCGGTTAACTTCAAGTTATGTGAAAACAAATGGGGTAAAACCGCTACTTGAAGTAGCGGTTTACTAGGAAAAACCGCTACTTCAAGTAGCGGTTTACTATGCAACCAAAAAAAAAAAAAAAAAAATTTTTTTTTTTGTTTTTTTGTTTCATAGTAAACCGCTACTACTTCAAGCAGTTTATATCGCATCCCTTTTATAACTCGTGCCTCGGGACATCATATAACCGCTTATTTGAAGTAGCGGTCAACTTTACATTATTGGTATTAACCGCTACTCCAAGTAGCGGTTTATATACGCACGCTTTTATAACTTGTCTTAGGGACATCATATAACCGCTATTTGAAGTAGCGGTCAATCTTATTAACCGCTACTTGGAGTAGCGGTTTTGTTAAAAAACAAAATTACCGCGTGCCGTCCCACGTGGACTGCACCTTAATTAATTAAAATTTCAGGCATTTCGGAATTAATACCCATTTTAGCATTATTGAAGGAAAAAATTCGTGGGACCACAAGTCCACAACTAGCTAGCAAAAGTCTTCAACTTTTTCTACACACTGCACTGTTTTAGTGTTTACACACTCTCACTCTCTCTTCCAACATTCCACCGTCCTCTTTCTCTCTCTCTCTCTTTCCAAAAATGAATTCACTCCACAATCCCACCTCCACAACCACAACCACAACCACAACCACCAACCTCTAACTTCTCTTTCTCTCTCCTAAAAAAAATGGGGTGCACAGCCTCAAAACTCGACAACGAAGACACAGTTCGTCGCTGCAAAGAACGTCGCCGTCTAATCAAAGACGCCGTCTTCGCTCGCCACCACCTCGCCGCCGCACACGCCGACTACTGCCGCTCTCTTCGCGTCACCGGCGTCGCACTCTCCGACTTCGCCGCCGGTCAACCTCTCGTCGTCTCCCCCTCTACCCCTTCCGTCCTCATCCACTCTCAACCTCCTAAATCCCCATTTTCTCTCTCCTCCCCAAAACCCCCTCCACCAATCAAAACCACCCTCAACCACCACCAACACCATCATCATCATGTTCCACCTCCGCCGCCGGAATATTCTCCGACGATCGCGGGTTCGAATCTTCCTCACATATTATCAGCTTCAAGTGTTAAGAAATCTAGTCATAATAATTATCATCATAGTGGTGAAATTCATGAGAAAGTTAGGGTGAAAAAGGGTATGAAATTACCCCATATTTTATCGGATTCAAGTGTTTGTTCTTCTACCCCGAAATCTTTTTCTGGGAAGTTTGATTTTTTTACGGCGGAGAAAGAAAAAGAAACGACGACGACGTATGTGGGTGTTCCTCATTCAAATTACTCTTCTACCCCTTCTCAAACTTCTTCCGTTTGGAATTGGGATAATTTTTACCCTCCTCCTTCTCCTCCTGCTTCTGAATTCTTCCATCCTTCCCCTAAAAACGACGTCGTTTCTACCCACATGTACCAAGGGCAGAATCGTCATTTGGGTGGTCACCAAATGGAGGAGAGAGAAAGAGAAAGAGAAAGAGAAAGAGAGAGTGAGAGGGAGGAAGTTCATTGTAGTGAGTGGGGTGATCATTACAGTAGTACAACTTCTAATTCTGATGATGGTAGTAATGAGGAAGAAGAAGAAGAAGAGGAAGAAGAAGATAATGATGGAGATGGGGATGATGAGAGAGAAACAAGATCGGAGATTTCTGAGCTTCGGACTCGGTCCCATTTCGGGTCTTCATCGGTTAGGAGTGAGACTGTGGGACCGCCCCCGCCATTGAAGAAGGTGGAGGAGATGTCTGAGGATGCCGTTTCGTCGTCGTCTAGGAGCTGGAAGAATAATGGTAGGGAGGTTTGTGGGAGTGAAGAAATGAGGATTGTTGTAAGGCATAAAGATCTTCAGGAGATTGTTAACTCACTTAGGGAGTATTTTGATAAAGCTGCTGCTGCTGGGGATCAGGTTTCTGAGATGTTAGAGACCGGTCGAGCTCAGCTCGATCGTAGTTTTCGACAGTTGAAGAGTATGATCTCTATGTTCATTAGTTTTGATTGATGGTTGGGTATATATTTTGACATTCATGTTTTTGTTATTTGTGATTTCCTTTGATTTGAAGTCATTTTACATATCTAAGAAATTTTGTGAAGACTGCATTGGTATCGGAATGACAAATTTATATTATTAGTTTATTACTTGTGATCTGTAATAGCTTGATTGAATCATGGGTATAGATTGATATATGAAGATGAATTAGATTTGGAGGTTCTACAATGATTTTGATAGGTTATTTTGTGAAAGTTTATGAGACTGGTTTGGGTTGATTAATGAATCTTGATTTGATTGTATTTAGTACTTAAGAGTTTGTTGGAGTAGTAATTGTGGGTATTTTTAGCTGAGATTGTTTGTGTTGTGATGTGTTTTATGCATTTGGGTATTTAGCTTTGTTGTTTTTGTGGGGGTGTTGCAGAAACTGTATATCATTCAAGTGGGGTGTTGAGTAGCTTGAGCTCCAGCTGGACTTCAAAGCCTCCACTAGCGGTGAAGTATCGGCTTGATACCAGTACATTGGAAACAACAGGAGGTTCTCAGAGTCTTTGCTCAACATTGGAACGCCTTCTAGCATGGGAGAAGAAGCTTTATGAAGAAGTCAAGGTGATTATTTCCAGAAAATGGTTCTTTATTGATCAACAATAGTACATTGATCTTTATCTTTGTCTTTCTTCTTGGCTTTTCGATAAAGCTCCGTTGAGGTGAAATTGTGGCTGTATTGCTTGCTTTCTTTCTTTCTTGTGTGGATCCATGATTGAGAAAGTTAATGGCTCAACATGGCCACTTAATCTTGATACTGACATTTTTGAGACCCCACTTTTCTTAAAGCATGCATTTTGTGATTCTAGCGGATTGTCTTGTAGTTGGTTTCACTTTCAAGCTAAAACAAAGTGACTAAGCTGAGAGTAGTTATCCTACTTTAGCATTTAGACTCATTTCTTTTATCCTCAAATCCAATTTTTTAATATGTTTTCTCTGCTTAGACAAAGGTCCCTTCTGATTTGGAGGCTCTCGCTGAAAGAATTTGATAAGCCCTCTAGTTTCAATTTGATTGCCCCAACTTCATCTCTTTTTTATGCAGGAGGGGGGGGATTTCCAGTTATTTTCCCTAATTTTTTTAAAAGCATCATTTTGTTTTTGTAAATGTTTGCAAGGATGTAAGAGGGGAGAAAAGGAAAAAAAAAAAGCGACGAAGGGTGGAAAAGTGGGTTTTGCTTGTTTGCGATGGTTGATTGTAATGATCTCAATTTAGATATATTAATGTCATGGTGTAAAACTTTTGGAATACTTGTTCGGTTGCTCCTGGAATATATATTTTTGTGATTATTGGTTGTAATTTCTAGATTAACTTATTCAAGTATGAAACCTAATGGTAGAATAATGTCTGTTTTAGCTATTAAAATGCTGATTTTAGCTTGTATGTTAATTATATTTTTGGATATGGATGGAATGCTGATCATTGTAGTGAATGAGCTGCAGGCTAGAGAAGGTGTGAAGATTGAGCATGAGAAGAAATTAGCAACTCTTCAAAGTCAGGAATATAAAGGTGATGAGATTAAGTTGGACAAAACAAAAACATCGATAAAGAAGCTGCAGTCTCTTATCATTGTGACATCCCAAGCTGTCAATACAACATCATCAGCCATCGTTGGTCTTAGGGACAGTGATCTTATCCCACAACTTGTTGAACTCTGTCATGGGTAAGCATTACTTGATTGACAATTGAACCTATATTAGTTTGCAATCTTTTCTTGGCATCTTCATGCAGAAAGAGTTGCATTATGTTCGGATCTACTAACTCGTATGCATATAAGCTACAATACCATTGACAGTGACACCTTACTGGTTCAGCATCTTTATTGGGAATGAAATTCACTGTGTAATCATTTTTTATGCCCTCCTTAAGTGTACCTTGCCGTATCTCTGACTTTACCTGCCATTGTTCAAGATATTCCATTTTGAGTCTTCTATTACTTTTGGAACTTGAAACCTGGTTGCACTGATGATCTTGCGCTCCCTGTTTAGGAGGAGTAAAATAATAGAGAAGGTAGATGCCTTTAAAAACAGTTGAACCAATCTTAAGCTTTCTCTTGTAAGTTGTGGAATTTAACATCTCACTCATCATTCTCCTGCATCAATTTATATTCAACCCTGATTCTGATGATGGTTCGCAACTGACATATATTAATTAGTGGGAACACTTTACTCTTGTTTCCTATGAAAGGAAAGATGTACCGATAATTTTTTCCCTTTTTTTGGAGGGTGGGGGTGATTGTCAAGGCAAGTGATATGACAAAACTACAAAGAGAGCATGTGCTTTTGCAACTTGCGACCCTCTTGTCCCGTTTGGGCTGCCTTCTAGTAATTAGTACATTCATGAATGGTCCTTCTGGGCCTTTACTTAGTGGTCTATCATATTATGATTGATGTTGTGCCGTTTGGTAGATTGCTTTTATTGTGACTGGACCCACCCTCTTTTTTCTCTAGCCAATACTTAAAAAACAAAATTGATGTTGTTAAAGTTATTGGGGTGCTTGCTGTTGGTGCTCTTGCTTTTATTTGATATGGGGCCTAGCTAACAGTTACAGTGAGATCTGAATTTTAAGCCTAATCTTGTGTTGTGTCATCAATTTTGGTCATTCAGTATTCTTTGAACTGAAATAATATTAAATTACTGACGATATTTGTCAGAACTGAAATGTATTGCAAGGCCTAGGTTGTTAGAGAGTAAAGAATGCAGATTTTTAACCACTTAGCATATTAGTATGATGGTCAATTGGATCTGTCGATGTGCTGATCATTTATGTAAAATCATAATCTTGTTCAAATCACACATTATCCCCCTTGCATATGATTTCGACTCCATTGGCTGTAGTAGCTCTTTGGTTGAATTCATAAAGTACCTGGACAAGTTAGAGTAGATGGATCGGGAAGAACATGTAGGCTTTGTTAAAAATTTAGGATCAATTTCCGCTATTGGCTTAGAGTTTTTCCATAAGATCAGTTGAATTCCTGCATGGTTTTGTTTGCATCACAGTATTTACACCATCTTAGTGGTTGTTTTTTAAAGAAAAAGCAATTGACCAGCTGGTCTCCTATCAGACAGTCTGACCAAATGTCATATGAATCAACTTCTTACGTATTTTGTTCAACTTATAGGTATTCTGTTTACTATTTGACTTTTTTTTAATATTTCTGCATATACAAACTTCTTATTCATTTTATTATTTTTGCAGTAGGATCTTGCTTTTTGTTCTGGACATTCCTATTATACCAACTAATACATTGCGATGTGTGTTCGGGTTCTGTTTGCTTGGACTTCATATTCTATCTTACCAAATGTGCTTAGAAATCACGATTTTGTATGGAGATGCTTGCCTGCTAGGCTTTTGAACTTCTCTAGCTTACTTTACAGGCGCAGAAGTGGATGGAATTGAATATTTTTACTAATTCTTTGATTAAGACATTGAAAAATTCCTATATTTTTAACTCAAAATCAAGACCCATAGTGCTGTAGTTGTTCATATTACACTTTGGTCTCAGTAACGGGTTTCTGCATTCAGTGCTGTCTAAGATATGCTCTTTGATGTTACTTTGGCTTGCTTCCCCTTGGAACTTGAAAGAATTAACTTCCTTGAAACGGTCTTTCTTATTTTTAGCTGCAACACTTGAAGTTTATTAATATTGTTTGATGTTAGAATGTTGTGCTGAGGTCACATCACTCAAATGCAGGATGATGTACATGTGGAGATTGATGAATCAGTTCCATGAAGTTCAGAACCATATAGTGCAGCAAGTACGTGGTCTCATTAACCGGCTAGTGAAAGGAGATTCAACCTCTGAACTTCATCGGCAAGCAACTCGGGACCTAGAATCCGCGGTCTCTGCCTGGCACTCGAGTTTCTGCCGCTTAATCAGATACCAACGAGACTTCATCCGCTCTCTTTATGGTTGGTTCAAGCTAACCCTCCTTCCTGTTGAAAAAGAATCGACAAACATGATGCCGGAGTCCTCGGATGCGTATCCCTTTTTCGACGAGTGGAAGAATGCCCTCGACCGCCTTCCTGATACCGTCACGTCAGAAGCTATCAAAAGTTTTGTTAATGTTGTTCATGTGATATCATTGAAGCAAACTGAGGAATTTAAGATCCAAAAGAGAACAGAAACGATATCGAAAGAGCTTGAGAAGAAAGCTTCTGGTGTCAGAGTTCTTGAGAAGAAGTATTACAACTCTTATTCTATGGTTGGCCTTGGTTATCCGGATGCGGGACCTGAGAACGGACAGGTACTTGACGCACGTGATCCATTAGCCGAGAAAAAAGCCGAGCTGCAAGCTTGCCAAAGGCGAGTAGAAGACGAGATGATGAAACATAGTAAAGCGGTGGAGGTGACTAGAGCAATGACTTTAAACAACATACAGACGGGGTTGCCGGGAGTCTTTCAAGCATTGACGAGTTTCTCATTGTTATTCATGGAGGGACTCGAGGCAGTTTGTACCCGCTCCTACGCGATAAAATAGAAAGAAGAAACACTTAATATCGCTTTTGGCTTTTTTGGGGGATATTTTTTGGCATTAAGGTAAGGTAAGGTAAGCTGGGAGAGGGCTGGGAATTTTTTTGGCTGTGGCCCTTCTTTTGTTTCCCTTTCTGAAGGGGTGTTGTCTGTAGCTGTATCCTGTATGTTGTAGATATGTGAAATTTTGAAAGTTCATCTTGATATATTGGTTGAGGGACAGGAAATACCCTCTTGTACAGGGAATTGCTTATACTTTATTATGTTTGTTGTCTGGTCTTTTACATATTCAATATTTTAATCAATAAATGACCTTCGACTTCTTTTGCAATCATTTATCTTATGACATTTTTGGCTTGATGACTTTCCTCTGTAATACTCTATGCTGTGGATTTATCATGTCAGAATAATCAGGTTACTTGTGTTCATGGGCTAATTGCCTTCTGTGGGAAATGCAATATAGGATGCTATATTGCTATAAGATGAAAATGAAAAAATTATCTAATGAATTAGTTCCCGATTAGGAATTACACATAAGACATAAACATTATTACAAAATTATAAAATCTAATTTAGCAATAAAAATTACAAAATCTTTTACATGAAGATAATAGATATGTATTGCCTCGAAGAGTCGAAGTATAGGTAAATAGGTGATAATTATTTTGGAAAAAGTCATCCTTACTTAACTTTTTTCTTTGAAAACATCTTGGTGGAAATTCAAATATCTTGCACTATGTATCATTGCTCTACTGAAGCTATGGTGCTCTAAAAAGGCATCAAATGAGCTATGAGCTATGAGCTATGAGCTATGAGCTATGAGCTATGAGCTATTTTTCAATTTTTTTGTTGGGTTAAACTGTGGAAATTGATAAACTTTGCATCATCAACGCCATTAAGCGAAAATGGAGAATTCCTTATTCAATTCACAACATTGTTGTTACAAAAACAAATTTATTTAAATTTAACATAATTTCTTTCAACCACTTGGTGAAATCATTTTTAAATGTTTAATTGGTTCACTTCTTGTAATAATTTGTTCTCCGTTAATGTCCGATAGATGATTAAGTGTTGGTCTTATGTCCTTTTAAAAAACATATATATAAGCAAACTAGGAAAAAAAATCTTAGTGGGACTTTAAAACATCATTCACACATGCACATGATCATTTGGGTGGGGGGAGGGCGAATACCTTGATTTTAAGGGTGAGAATATCGGGGTCTTGAGGGCAGTCTTGCACAGAGTCTTGTGGCAAGACTCAACAAGACTCAATGATATTTGTGTAAAGTCTTGACAGAACAGGTTGGGTTTTGTTTTTTAGACTTTCGCCATACAAAGGATATTTTTGTGGCGCGAAAAAATGTCGTAATGTCTTCTTGCTTTTTTTATGAAGTGAGTGGAGAGAGTATGAGTGATAAAGTATAAAATTGGAATGAGTCTGAAGTGAGTCTCTAGAATTAAAATGTAGTGGAAAGCTGATGTGGCACATTCTGAAGTTTGGAGTTGAGTTTGAGAGATAAACTCACCCTAAGTGCAAATGATATCATATGCTTATTGCACCTATATGAAGGTCCACTAGCAAATCTTGAAAGATAGGATTCGATTCTAAATTTTAGATATGATATGAATATACATTAGCTAGTAACTTATCCCGAACATGTATGAATCTGACGCAAAATTCGTTGAAAAAACCTGTGATTAATTTTTTTACAATAAAACCCAAAACAAAGAAGAAAACAAATGGCAAAATACGAAGTGTCAGAGAAAAGGCCAATTCATAACCAATTAACCATATACTATATGTAGGAAATAATAGTTTGAACACTATTTAAAAGGTTGAGGAAGAAGACGAAGAAAGAGCACATGTAGTATAATGTAAATAGAAGTCTGTAATTTAGTTTGTGTCTCATATTTGGACAAATTATCACCCAGAAACAGGCAGCCAGTAGCAGGAAACAGCTACTACCTTTCAAAGCTGCTATCTTGATAGGTACGTACACCTTTCAGCTTTCCATTATTAATGCCTCTGTTACATGTTTTTAACCTTCACTTTTTACTGTGGTCCATCCTAAGTTGAGTTGTTTCAGTATTTATCTTGTTAGGCATGCCTGTTTTAACTTGAAGACAAGATAAACTATACAAGTTGTTCACAGTTAAAAGGTAAAAAGATGTTGGAAATGCTTAAAACTAGTCATGTGGTCCCTCAATCTTCAATGTGTACAGTTCTTTTTACTAGATTTAACTAGCGTGTGGTTCAATGATGCCCTAATCTGGTGAAAGCCTTACATATAGTAACTTACTAAGATTTGTTAATGATGAATTTATTTGTGCTATCAATTTTGTCGTGGAAAAAAAAGTTTGTCATTGAAATTTTTTAGTTAATAGAAGCAAAGAGAATCTATATACTCATATTAGTTATTACCATTAAAAAGTAATAACTAATAACATTATATGAAGTATATTTCTAACCAGTTTATGTTGATTGAAAACAGGACTGATGACTCTACATCTTTAATAAATGTCATTTTACAATATCAATGCAATATTTAAGTATCACTTTACAATTTTGATTAATTCTAATATTTTTTTTAGGATGAAAGTAGTGAAAAGAAATTAGAGGAAGTAGCATTAGTATAGGGTACATCTAGCAACAAGGTAGATGATTTTATCTCCTATATGAAAATAAAGGTAGTATAGAAATAGAATAGTACAAACTCATTATGCATTAGATTTTATTAGTAGTTGGTAAACTATCCACCGAGTAAATCAAGTTTTATTCCATATGATCCGGAGAATTACAATAACTTGAGAATTCCGGGTTTGGGTTGAAATTTTTGACCTGAAATAAAAAATGGGTCGACCCAACCGATCTGAAAATATAATGGGTTAGGTTCTAGTTGACCTTTTGAACCTGAAAACAATCCGAACGACCTGATTTAGAAGTTGGGTCAGATTAAGGTCGGGTCAACCTGAAATTAACCCGACTTTTATAATTTTTATAACCTATTTTCTGTTTTTCTAACTTGTATTGGGCCAATCTCGTTTCTTGAATCTTCTAAATTTCTAAACATATAAAAAAATCTTCTAAATTTGATTAAGTTGGCATTTAAATTCAAGACTCACTCAGCGTGTTGAATTATTACAATGATTAAATTTAATTTTATGTCATTTTGGGTTGGTTTCGGGTCAACTCGAAACCGAAAAGGACTCAGGTTACGATTTGACCTGAAATTAGAATCAGGTCGGGTTTGGGTTAGGGGTAAGTGACCCGAAATAAAATCAGGGTAACTTAAAATTGACCCAACCCGACCTGATTGTCACCCCTATTGATCATGAGAAATGGTTGGTGGGTATTAAGTTTTAAAAAGCCATACAAACATTTAAGACATACATACCAACCAAATTTGATTCATTTACATTTTACACGCACTGAAAAGTAGCAATGACAAAGATATCCGATCTAATAAAATAAGGAGTTTCATTTATTTTATTCTGTTTGTGTTTTTGATTACCTTAGCTGATAGCAAGCATATGGAGAATCTTCACGACTTACCGCTTGTGAAAGAGTAGAGTTCAATACAGAAAAGCATCCCTCATTATATGAATCTGGCCTCTTATATGAAATACTTTCGTCTTTCCACATGGAGGTTTAAATTATTGTACTACTAATATACTTTTATTTCACATTGATGTTCAAACCAGAAATATTGTTTCTGAATATTGAATATATGAAAATATTAGTTCCATAAATGTGCGGGTATTTTATAATATTAATTTTATAATGAAATAAATTAAGTTTAGAGGTACTCCCTCCGTATTTTTTAGTTTACTAACTTGGAATCTTAACATTATTCACAATTATAGAGAATCTTCTAAATTCCTCTCAATATATAAAAATTTGATAATCATATGGGATCTTTGTTTGATTCGCTCCCAACGAAGATCTTTATTAATATTCAAATTCCTTATAATTTTTTATTAATATGTAATGAAATATATTTGAGGTCAAAGAAGTGTATCGACAAATGCACACAGTCTAAACAAGCTAACTAATAAAATACAGAAGGAGTACTCTTTGATAGAATATAAATATAGTTAGGATATATTTTGTTCCTAGAGATATATTTTGGATAGGTTTCCTAATCATAATCGGACTATCCTAGGATGTAACACTATAAATATGGATCAATGGTAATCACTCCAGTTGAGGAGTTTTCCCAAATCTAGCATGGTATCAGAGCTTAAATTTTCCATCAAATATTTATTTTATTTTTCTTGGCTCCTGCGCATATCCCACCGTTCTTCCGCCGGTATTATTCCGTTTTTGCGCATCCTTTATTGTGCTACTAGATATCAGTTTGCCGACATTTTCACTAAAGGTCTTCCGCGGCAGTTATTCTTGGAGTTTAAGTCCAGTCTCAGCGTTCGCCCTCCTCCCGCTCCGACTGTGGGGGTGTGATAGAATATAAATATAGTTAGGATATATTTTGTTCCTAGAAATATATTTTGGATAAGTTTCCTAATCATAATCGGACTATCCTAGGATGTAACACTATAAATATGGATCAATGGTAATCACTCCAGTTGAGGAGTTTTCCCAAATCTAGCACTCTTTCATATTTGTCCCCATTCAAAATTGATGAACTCAATAAGTAAAATATATCGCATTTCATCCGCTAATTGACCATGATGGATTAGTGGGTGTAAAGGAGAGAAAAGAGAGAAAAATGAAAATTTCAACCCAAAATCTGAGAAACTTTTTACCTATAAAACATAAAATGAATGACCTTCCTATCATGGGAAGGATACACAAACTTTAAAATTTTAAGAAAGATAGCAAATCTTGTACTTCCTCCGTTCCATAATAAGTGAAACACTTACTATTTTAGAACGTTTCAAAATAAGTGAAACATACCTTAAATGGAAAAAAGAAAGTGACAAAATGACAAGAATACCCATCACAAACTTGTGTGGTTTGCTTTTCTCTCCTCCTCTTTTGATAATGAAAAGGTATTTTATGACTTTTTGGCTTTTGAAAGTGATGTTTATTAAATCTTTGCTCCAATCCCTATGCTTCACTTATTACGAACTGGAGGAAGTATAAGTATAGAAAGACTATCCAAAATTTGGAATTATCACATCAATTTGTCCTATGCAATATGGACGGATTTTTGTTCTGTTGAAAACTTGTCTTGAATTCTAGTTATTTTAGCTCACTTTAGTGGTTTGGTCTTTATTTTAATGCGTTTGGATTTGGCTTGTTAAATGCCGACTTAAATCGTTGTGGCCTTGTGGGCTTGAAAATTTGTATGGTTTATTGGGCTAGTATATTAGCTGTGGGGCAGTAACCAACGGCAAAATGCTTTACAACGGCAATTGTAATATTGGGTTTGTTTTATATAAATGCATCATTTTTTGGTGGGTAGTGTAGTTGTAGTGGGCATTAATGTATGACAACATTTGATCCAAATTTTGGGTATCATGATTATTAAACAATACAAACTAAGTTAGATAAACATACTCCTAGGCTTTATAGTACTTGTTAGTTGTTACATAGTTAGTTTGACATGTTTTTTTCCTCTTTACTTTTTCAAGAAGGAACCACAAGCACTATTTTACTGCCACTTTTTACTTTTCTTAGAATTTGTCAAAAGTAATATAGCTCATATATGGGGATGGATGGAGTAGTATAAGGATGCAAATGACCCGATTTGTTCTCAAACCAGTTCGAGGCTAAACCACGTCGTTAAGTAATTGTACAAGCTAAAAGAAAATATTTAAACTTGTTTAGTATATGAGCTAAACTCAAACACCTTTGTGTTCAACTCATTAATGTCTCACAAACAACACATTCATTACAACCTTTTGATGAAAAAATATTGAATTAATTCGGATTTCTTTTTGAATTTTAAGAAGTGAACCAATAGAATACTACGCAATTATCCTTTGTTTATGTACGGGTTGGTGGTTGTAACTTGTAAGCCGAAACAACTTGCTCTTTTTGGCTATTTGGCTATACTTCATTATGAGCTCTTAGCTTCGTGTTGGTTATGGCGCTTAATTAATATCATTTCTTTAATATTACTTCCCTCGTGCTTTTTTTTTTTATTTGCTACATTGTTACTTTGGGAATGAAGCCATTAACTTTTGACCGATTATTTTGATTTTTCTATAAGTAAAAATATAGTCATGTGGTTTTGTTAGATTCGTCTCGATGTGCATTCATAATATCAAATTTTTATAATTTTTACTTAAACGAAATAAGAGATATTAAGGGTTAATCTATATAAATATATTAAAAAGGCGTTCCTAAACAGCGAATCGCGCACGTGGCGTTCTTCCTAGGAAGTTTTAGTTCATGTAATCCATGTACAATAAAAAAATTAGAAAATGCATAGTATAAGTTTTGAACCCGTGACCTAAAGTTCATACACTAAAGTTTTAACCACTGTAATTCAATTTGTATTTAGTGTTATCATTTTAAAGACAATATTAATAGATGAAATTTTTTCTTACCCGGGCATAGCCGAACTTAATAACTAGTTAACGTTTTAAAAACCGCGCAACAACAATGTAGCAAAATAAAAAAAAGTAGAGGGAGTACTGTATAAGTTTTGCAAAGCTCGTTTAACAAACCAAGCTTGTTTACAACTTGTTTGGGCTCTAAGCTCGACATTTTTTTTTATGCAAGCTAAGCTCTAAGCTCGATATGTAATCAATTGTTTGTAAGCCAAACTCGAAAAAATGCCATGCTTAAATGAACCAAGATCAGACTTGAGCCATGCTCGTAAACCTCTAACCTGGCTCCTTGGAGGCCTATAATATATACTCCCTCTGTTTTTAATAAATGTTCCACTTTAACTTTTACACTATTCACATACTTTACATTGACCATGTTTTTTCTTTAAATATATAAAAACTAATGTTAGCATACAAATGTTGAGTTTGTCTCGACGTATAAATTTTCATATTTTTTTTACTAATGAATAGTTAGAGATATTAATGGTCAAAGTTGTCCATTAGCAAGTGTATAAGTCAAATTGGAGGAGTATCTACTAAAAAACGGAAGGAGTATAAATTATAAGTGATATCAAGTAATAAGTGGGTGTGAGATCAGACGCTATATTTGAAGCCTTTATGAGAGCGTCTGTGTTACATTGATAGTGATAAACCAACTGTTTTTTTTTTCCTTTCACAGTTTCTTTGTTTCTTTCTTGTTTTTAATAGGACCCACTTCCTTTGTCTAACTTTATGATAGATTATGTAAATATTTAGTTAGAAAATATTGTATAATCTTCTATATTAGGTTAGTCAAATTAGTTCCTATTTTGTAGCCTAATCTTACGTTGTATTCTTTGTATATCAACCTACTGAGGCAATGAGAATGAGGAAGCAATTACATTCTTATATGGTATCAGATATTAGGGTTTCTCTTCCTCTTTCTTCTCTCCTCTTCCGCTGCCCTACTACTCTATCTTCTTCCTTGCTTCTTTGAAGCTTTCGTCCATGGCCGACACCAAGTTCCACCCTGCTTTGGCTGTCTCCAATATCAAGAACAATATTCCTATCGTTCTTGAGATGGACACGGATCATTATTCGGCTTGGGCCGAATTATTTAAGCTTCATGCACGATCCCACCGCGTTATCTCGCACATCTTACCTACTGGAAAGGAAAAGGCTCCTTCCACTGATGAAGAAAAAGAGATGTGGTCCACGTTAGATGCAACGGTGCTCCAATGGGTGTATGCTACCATCTCCACCGATTTGCTACACACCATTATTGCTGAAGATCTCTCGGCAAAGGAGGCTTGGGATCGGCTTCGAGATATTTTCCAAGACAATAAAAACTCTCGGGTGGTTGCCCTTGAACATGATTTTTCTCATGTCAAAATGCGAGATTATCCTTCGGCTTCTGCTTACTGCCAACGTTTAAAAACCTTGACTGATCAACTAAAGAGCGTCGGCGCTCCCGTGACGGACAACCGTCTTGTTCTTCAGTTAGTGGCTGGCCTCACCGATGCCTACAAGAACGTGGGTACTCTACTCCGCCAAAGTAAGCCTCTTCCTTCCTTCTCCGAGGCTCGCTCAAGTTTGTGTCTTGAAGAAAAAGCGCTGACTGAAATGCATGACGAAGCGCCCACTGCTATGGTGGCTTCTTCGAATCACGACTTTGATGAATCGTCCCTCTCTGGCAATCACGGACCCTCTCATCAAAATCGCAACAAGCACCATCATAAAAACAAGAATGGCGGGAAAAAGAACAACGGTGGTGGTGGCCGTGGTTCTAGCACCGGCGGTGGTACCCGGCGTGGTGGAGGTCGCGGGTCCGGTGACGCACCACACGCTCCTATACAGCAGCCTTGGCAGACTTCTCCTTACCCTTGGCAGTGGGGTTGGATGCCACAATGGGCTCCTCCTCCTTGCCCCTTTCCTACTTCACAGTGGGCTCGCCCAATTTCTGGCCCAAATAGGGTGATGGCGTCTAATGGGATTTTGGGCTCCAAGCCTCCTCAAGCATATGCTGCTACTGGGTCAGTTTCTCAAGCTTATGTGCCCACTGATGTTGAGAATGCACTTCATACTATGACGTTGACTCCACCCGACCCCACTTGGTACATGGATACGGGCGCCACTTCACATATGACGTCCACCAATGGTAATCTCTCGTCTTATTTTAATTTGAGCACTCATAATAATGGTATTATTGTTGGTAATGGTCATTCAATTCCAATTCGTGGTTATGGTCATGCTACTTTGTCCGCCCCCCATCCTCCATTATGTTTAAAAAATGTCCTTCATGCTCCTAAACTCATTAAAAACTTAGTCTCCGTTCGTAAGTTTACTACTGATAATTCTGTCAGTGTTGAATTTGATCCATATGGGTTTTCTGTGAAGGATTTTCGGACGGGGACGGCTCTCATGAGATGTGATAGTCGGGGTGATCTTTATCCATTATCCAACTTCACCAATACCATTCCTTCTCCATCAACTTTTGCAGCTTTGTCTTCCTCCCTTTGGCATGATCGTTTGGGTCACCAGGGTGCTTCTATTTTGAATATTCTTAAGCGCAATAACTGCATTGAATGTAATAGTCCTAGTTCTACTACTATTTGTCATTCTTGCGTTCTTGGTAAACACATTAAGTTGCCTTTTGCTACTTCTAATTCCGAAACTTTGTTACCATTCGATATTATTCATAGTGATTTGTGGACCTCTCCTATTTTGAGTTCAATGGGACATCGCTATTATGTTTTATTTTTGGATGATTTCACCAATTATTTATGGACTTTTCCTTTAGCTCGAAAATCCGATATTTATGCCAAATTCTTAACTTTTCGGGCTCAAGTTCAAACTCAATTTGGTCGTCCAATAAAAAATGTCCAATGTGATAATGGGAGGGAGTATGATAATGGTCAGTTCGGAAAATTTTGTGAGGTAAATGGAATGTGTTTTCGTCTTTCTTGTCCATACACATCATCTCAAAACGGTAAAGCGGAAAGAAAAATACGTTCCATTAATAATATAATCCGTACTCTCCTTGCTCATGCCTCTCTTCCCCCATCTTTTTGGCATCATGCATTACACATGGCAACTTATCTTCTTAATATTTTACCAAGTCAACTATTGCGCGAAAAATCTCCTTTGGAAGCTCTTTACCACCGGAAGCCATCCTACTCTCATTTACGGGTTTTTGGGTGTTTGTGTTATCCCCTTTTTCCATCTACTACAATTCACAAGTTACAACCTCGGTCTACACCTTGTGTCTTTTTGGGATATCCGCCTAATCATCGTGGCTACAAATGCTTTGATTTATCTTCTAATAAAATCATTATTTGTCGTCATGTTTTGTTTGATGAGAGTAAATTTCCATTTTCCACTCTTCACAAATCCACACCATCCACTTATGAATTTTTGGATGATGACCTTTCACCATATCTAGTCCATCACCTTCATCAAGGCCCCATTGCCCCGCCCAGCTCTCTCCCCAGCACCAACTCGCTGGGCCCAACTCCTTCTACTGGGCCGCACCTTTCTCTGGATCAGCCAACCATTTCTTCTCCTGGGCCGCGTCCCGTGCTGGCCCACCCAGCCTCTTCCCCAGCTGGTCCGCCTCCTGTTTCTAGCTCTCCCTCACCTTTGGGCCCATCACCTATACTGCCTCAGCCCACAAACCCACCTCCCACTCCACCTTCTCATCCAATACAGCAGCCCATTCCCCCAACTCGCATGGTCACTAGGAGTCAGCTTGGGGTTTTTAAGCCCAAACGCCCACTTAATTTACATACCACGGTTCACAAGTCTCCTTTACCCCATAAACCGATACATGCTCTTCGTGACCCGAATTGGAAAATGGCCATGGATGATGAATATGATGCTCTTATTAAAAATAAGACGTGGGACTTGGTGCCCCGTCCACCTAATGTGAATGTTATTCGTTCTATGTGGATCTTTACTCATAAAGAAAAGGCTAATGGTGATTTTGAGCGGCATAAAGCCCGTCTTGTAGGTGATGGTAAAACTCAACAGGTGGGAATTGATTGTGGTGAGACATTTAGCCCGGTTGTCAAACCGGCTACTATTCGCACTGTTTTGAGTCTCTCTCTCTCAAAACATTGGCCCATTCATCAGTTAGACGTCAAGAATGCTTTTCTTCATGGTGATCTGAACGAGACAGTGTACATGCATCAGCCCATGGGTTATCGAGACCCGTCTCATCCTGATTATGTATGTTTGTTGCGTAAGTCCTTATATGGGCTTAAGCAAGCACCGCGGTGTTGGTATAAACGATTTGCTGATTATGTTTCCACCATTGGTTTTTCTAACAGCAGATCTGATACCTCATTGTTCATCTACAAACAGGGACGTGACACGGCTTATTTGTTACTTTATGTGGATGATATTATTCTTACTGCTTCTTCAGATACTCTTCGTCGTTCTATTATGACTCTTCTTGGCTCGGAATTTGCAATGAAGGACTTAGGTCCTTTAAATTATTTTCTTGGCATTGCTGTGACCCGTCACAAAGGAGGGATGTTTCTGTCGCAACGGAAATATGCTCAGGAAATTATTGACCGAGCGGGAATGTCCTCTTGTAAGCCTTCCTTGACTCCAGTTGATACTAAACCCAAGGTCAGTGCCTCTACTGGTGACCCCTATGAGGATCCCACTCTTTTTCGGAGTCTTGCAGGTGCTCTCCAGTACCTTACTTTCACTCGCCCAGATATATCCTATGCCGTTCAGCAGATTTGTCTCCATATGCATGCTCCTACCGATGCACACATGCTTGCTCTTAAACGGATCATTCGGTATATCCAGGGCACACTTGATCATGGGTTACATCTTTATCCCTCTTCAGTTACTGATTTGGTATCCTACACTGATGCTGATTGGGGTGGTTGTCCTGACACCCGCCGGTCTACGTCGGGTTATTGTGTTTTCTTGGGAGATAACTTGATTTCTTGGTCCTCGAAGCGGCAGCCTACCCTTTCCCGCTCTAGTGCGGAAGCTGAATATAGGGGGGTTGCTAATGTTGTTTCCGAATCATGCTGGATTCGCAACCTTCTTTTAGAACTCCATTGTCCAGTTCATAAAGCTACTTTGGTATATTGTGATAATGTGAGTGCCATATATTTGTCTGGAAATCCTGTCCAACATCAGCGCACAAAACACATCGAAATGGACATTCATTTTGTTCGTGAGAAAGTGGCGCGTGGCCAAGTTCGTGTCCTTCATGTTCCCTCCCGATATCAGATCGCCGACATTTTCACCAAAGGGCTACCCCAAGTACTCTTTGAAGATTTTCGTGACAGTCTCAGCGTTCGTAAGCCTCCCGTTTCGACTGCGGGGGTGTGATAGATTATGTAAATATTTAGTTAGAAAATATTGTATAATCTTCTATATTAGGTTAGTCAAATTAGTTCCTATTTTGTAGCCTAATCTTACGTTGTATTCTTTGTATATCAACCTACTGAGGCAATGAGAATGAGGAAGCAATTACATTTTTATACTTTAGAAATTTCCCCTTAAATTTTCAGGACGATCTAAGAAGATAACCAACAATGTTAGAAGATAACACCATAGTATTTTTTAGTAAAATAGAATGTGTACTTTGATCACTCGGACATTGAATAACATGTGGATCTAATATTTGTACTTTATTCACTCGGAGTTGAATGTCACATGTGATCTTGAACCATTTAGATCCAACATCTATTCCCCGCATGAGAAACTTCATTGATGAAATTGTTCAAGTACCATGATTGATTTTCTTGTCAACCTAACCCAAATTAACCAATACAACCACCCCTCTCAATATGAAATTATCTATTCAGCTTGTGTCATTACCATCCTAATACAAGTCATGCTACCGATTACATGTTGTTTTCATTATGCGTCTCGGTGTCGGATCTAAATTAACCCCCTTTCTCCTCCATGGAAAAGATTTCCCAGATCGGTGATCGTTAAGCCTTGAGGTTATGCATAATATATAATCTAGCCTAAACATGTGCATCAGGAAAACATAGCATGATGATGAAATGAATTGAACTAATGAGAATCTGCAGTTGATATCGTGTAAGTTCCTATGAATATTGGCCATGAAGATGATGTAGAGTAGGATCTCGAACTTAATAGATTTATAAATTCTCAGATGAATTGGCATTGGAATTGGAATTGGAATGTCACTAATTACTAGTACTAGGAGCTCAAAATGCAGTACCAAAACATGTACGTGCAAATTTTTCACAGGACAATGCAAAGATCAACCAATAACACAGGCAGCAAGGTTTGTCCTATAGATTTTACCCTAAAAAAATTCGAAGTCCAAATATTTACCACCACCAGGCTTCATATCAGTACTGGGTATTCTTTTACTGACACTACCAACACCTGCAGTATCAATTGCCCCAAACTTACCAGGCAACTCCATCTCCATGGGTCTCGGTATCTCTGGAGGTGTGCTGCAACGTATCAAAGCCCAGTTAACCCCTTCGAAGAACGGGTGCTGCTTGATTTCGGTTGCACCTCTCTTCACTCCAAGCCTGTTTTGTGGCTCTTTGGAAAGCAATCCTCGAATCAAATCCCGACTTGCATAACTTGTTGTTGGAGAATCCGGGAACTTCAGTTGTTGCCCGACAACATTGAAGAGAGTGGCACGGTTTCCGGAGCCTTTAAAAGGAGTCTTGCCGTATAATAGTTCGTGCAAGAAAATTCCAAAAGTCCACCAGTCAACAGCACTTCCATGGCCTTCTCCCTTGATAATTTCCGGTGCTAGGTATTCGTGGGTCCCAACAAAGGACATGGACCGAGCTTGAGTAGGTTCTGCAACAAGCTCAGGAAGAGTCCTGCAAAGAAGTCCGGTTTCGTTTTTGAGTTGTTTGGTTTTTTTCTTGCTCTTCTTGGGAAAGATTCCGGGAAGGAAACAAGCTGGTTGGATGCAAACTGCTGAAGGCTCAATACAAGCTGGCTGCACACAGAATGCATTTGGAGGGCCAGAATCTAAAGAAGTCTTTATTAAGGTTGGGGAGACAGTGCATCTCAAGGAAAGGTCAAAATCAGACAGCATTATATGCCCGTCATCACGAACTAAGACATTTTCTGGTTTTAAGTCTCTGTATATAACTCCAAGCATATGAAGATACTCAAGTGCTAACAAGACTTCAGCTGCATAAAACCTATTTAACAGAACATAGATAAAAGGAAACAGAGTGAGAAACAGATACAAGAACCATTCTGTTCCCAAGCACTAGTCATTTCACAAGCAAGACAAAAAGAGCATCAAGACACAATACCAAGTAAAATCAAGAATTCAAGATGTATTATTGTGCTTATGCAGGTACTTTCAGAAATTAGTGACATGTGCAAGTGATGGCTCACAACAAAGTCGCTCTTGTCCTAAAGCATCGAAGTGATGGTTACACAGATAAAATGTTGTAGCTTGCTTTTTTTTTTAAAAGAGTACAGTAGTTGCTACACTGGGACATGTTATGAATTGAGCGGTTGGGGGAAGAACAAACTATCGTGAGTATTTCTACAGGACCAAACTGTGCATGCTAAGAGAATTTAAGGCGTAGAACCACAGAAGCTAAACATAATTTATCATGAATAGAAGTTTTGTGAAAGTCATCTTCCCTCTTCCCACCAACCACCTCCACTCAATGATGCCCATTTAAGCCAATGGTTATCGCAAATGGATATTTGATGCTAATCAAATCCCTTAAACTGACTTCAAAACAATCAACAGCGATACAAAGCGAAGTGGAAAAGAAGCCTCAACGTGAGCAAAGAGAAAAATTTCTAACATATTGACCTATTGTACTTCACAAGCAACATCCTCGATAACTATCCAATGATGAAGACTGCAGATGATCAACACCATTTATATTCTTGTCATAATCTCTGAAACAAACTCCATATGTGTTGTAATTACAACAAGGCATTGCGCAATATTGTATCATGCAGTCACTAGCAACAAACAAAGGAATTTTACCAGCAGTATTATGTAACTGCATGAAGGAAAAATGATGGCACAATATTGAGGAAGCAACAGCGCAATATAAGTTTCATACGACAAACAAATGCATTTAAGTTACGAGCCATACCTTGCTGCATACTCGGAAAAATGTTTGCCTGGCTGTCGTTGTCTTAAAGTATGAAGGTCACCACCTGGGCAATACTCCATGACTAAACAGGAAAATCTGTCAGTCTCAAAATGAGTATACAAAGTTGGTAGAAATGGATGATCAAGCAGTTGCAGAATCTCTCTTTCTGTTTGAGCTCTATTCAACTTCTTCCTAGCATCAAGAGATGCCTTATCCATTACTTTCATAGCAAAATAACAACGAGTGCCACTCAGCTCAGACAGATACACACTTCCGATGTCACCACAACCAAGCCGCTTGAGTAATCTGAAGTGGCTCATACCCAATAAACCATCCCGAGCTCTGATGGCTAAGATAGCCTTCCATCTAGGATCATTCCCTTTGTGTGGCTTATTAGCACTTCCAGTAAGGTTGCTCCAATTACTATCATCACTAAGGCCACTACTATCACTTGCTCGACTCATGCTAGTCTTGGCACTTTCAAGTGAGTCTCCACCTCGAATACAGTATTTTGTACTCTCACAATTCTTTTCAAAGCTTAACATTCCATCACTGATTATGCCATCACTCCTATACGTGCTTGCACAACTATTAGCAATGCTCATCGATCTAACTACACTAGTACTGTCCATACTACTAAGTGGACTTGGTGGCAATGAAGCATCCCAAACACATTCCTTTTCATCGGTATCTGGATGGGGAGAGGCTTCAGTATTGTGTGATGCACGATGAACCAAAAATGGAGAAGATACTGCAAGCGAGTCCTTTGGTTCTTCTGCCAGGCTTTCAGCAGGAGAAAGAACAACAGGGTTTGGCTTCTTAGGCGGGACCTGGATCGAAAGATCATTGATAA
Source organism: Beta corolliflora (assembly GCA_947648045.1). Classification (NCBI taxonomy): domain Eukaryota; kingdom Viridiplantae; phylum Streptophyta; class Magnoliopsida; order Caryophyllales; family Amaranthaceae; genus Beta; species Beta corolliflora. The sequence goes on along the minus strand of CANSZD010001857.1, from coordinate 71,522 downwards.
AAGGACCCTTCACCGACAAGCTCTTCACCAAGGTTCCCCCATCTGGCTTCTTCTGACTGATTGGCACATATACCGGTCTCATCAAATCAGTATCAACGGGTTCTGGAGGATGACTAGCTCCTGAAAATGAAATCGTGCCACCACCATCTTCAACAGAATCAGCACTACGATTTGATGTGATAACATCTAACATTAGCTCGTCCTGTTCTTCCAAAGATATTTTTCCCTTCCATGGCCTTGTGGGTACCGGAAAATCCAAATCCTGACCCCCTCTTCCCTTCGATCGGCTCAACTGTTCTCTAGCAGAGAATACCTTGTTTCCTACTATAACACTTGCAGAAGGCAATTGAACTGGAAGTGACCTTAATTCTGGAATCCTCTCCATATCAGATTAACAAATACCATCACAGACAACTTTGACAGCAAAGCAGCTCTGCAAATGCCAACAAAAGTAGCATAAATTCATCAAAATTTTGTATGATTTACTTCACAGTTCCTACATTAACTGATACTATCATATACCTCTAAAAACAACCAGATTTCGTACATTAAAATACTTATTATTCAAACACAAGCACAAAATTACGTTGGAAAGAGAAAGAAGATGGTTAGAGAATTCTTCTGATAATCCAACTAAAAACCCACCAAATTTCAGCTGAAATAAGAACACTAGAACTTAAAACTTGAACAAATAAAAGAAGAGCACGGATTAAAGCAACATAAGACAGGTAATCAAATACTTAACTTGTGTCACAATCATGAGTAAATAATATACTATGAATATAGCACTGCAGAAAGAACAAAAAAGCAAAAACCCATGATACCAAAAGAAGGAAAAAGTGATAGATTCTCTGATTATATTAGGTCATAAACCATCAAATTTCATACCTACCCAACTGAATTACACACAAAAACAAAAGCAAAAACACAAAATGCTGACACAAATTTGCAACCAAATTCAAAACCCAGAAAAACCCATCAATCAAAAACACAAAATGTACCAAAAAAAACAACAATTTCAAGCTTAAATTACTGTTTAACAAAGTGGGCATACATTAAAAAACCTTCAATCTGCTGCTTTTCGTACAATGAGGAAGATAAATGTGGATCTACAACAAACCCAGTTGAATGCCTGAAAATTCAGAGAAAATTCAAACACACCCACTTTAAGAGAGAGAGTATAATGCCCTGTTTGGGTCTAAAGGAAAAAAAAGAAGAATGTAATGTAAACAGAGAAAAAGGAAAAGCTAAAATGTTGTGTTGTGTACTGCAGCTATAAACTCTCACACAAACAGTACCTTCACAAGCTCTTTTGCTTTCTTTTTATATAATTATAATCAAAAACTTCAGCTTTATAATAATGTTGTTTAGTTTGTTTTATTCATTGGAGCTGCAAAAGAAGGAAGAAGAAGGTAAACATGTGTTCATTTTAACAGCACAAGAATGGAGGAGAGAGAAAGTAGAAAAATAAAGAAAAAGTGTGTGTGGGATCAGTGATTGAGATTCCAGTAAGAGAGAGAGAGAGATAAAAAGAGAAAGGGAATTTCATCCAAATTTTTCTCCTTCCCCTAATGTGGGGTAGATGGGCCCCATAATTGTCCCTTCTTTGTGCTACACATCTTTTCATGAGACATATACAGATACTACACCTTTCAATTCTCTGGTGTTTTGGAGGGATGAAATAATAATAGGAGTAATGGAGGAAATTTTGTTTTTTTGGGGTTTCAGTTTGGATTTTAGGCCATTGTATGTGTGTGTTGAGGGAAATAGACTGTTTGAAAGGGAGTAAAGAGTAATCACTCTATTCAGCGTGGCTTTCTTTGCAACATGCTTTGATTTGTTTGGTGTAGAAAGAGCCGTAAGGACAAATGACGTAGATGTTAAGATGTGAAAAATTTATCATGTTCGTAAATAAAGATGACCATGAAAATCTAAAGGATTAGAATGATTTTAGGCTCACATCTTAGATGGGATTAATTTGATCATAGTCTTTGAAGAGCTGTCAAATAGGTCGTGTTGTGTCTATTTCGTGTTCGCATTATTTACTAATCATGTCAAAAAGACAAGACACTTATCCAACCAGTTAAACTAATTATATCGAAACCCCTTTACATTAACTCGGCCCGTTTAATTAAGCGGTTATTTGTATTGACTCATTAACCTATTTATTCAAAATTCCTAAAAAAAATTAACAATAAATTGATTAACTATGTCCAATATTTATCGATCCATGTTTTTTAGGTTATAACTTGCTAGTATATTAGAAAGATTTAAAGAATTCATTAATGTTTTACCAACTTATACCCTAAATGGTGCTAAACTGTTAACTTTTCATTTACTTCCTCCGTTTTTTTTACATGTTACACTTTCACTTTTCACGCATGCAATGCAAAACTTTGAGGACATATATCTCTAATTTTGTATTTGTAAAAATTATAAAAAGTACATATTAAAAGAATACATATTAAGACTAATCTAACAAGATCCCACATGAGTATATTTTTATTCACATATAAATCACAAACGATGGTCAAAGTGAAATTTGTGAATAGTGTACAATGTCAAAGTGTAACATGTTAAAAAAAAGGGAGGAAGTATGTTTAAGTTAAACATGTAAAGTCGTATCAGTGTCTGGTTGAAAATCTCAACACTAACCCAACCCATTTATGAAACGGTATAACACGCGTTGACCCGTTTATATAAACGTGTTGAAAATTTTTGACACTAATCCATTTTTTCATATTCAATTCGTGTCGTGTCAACTTTTGATAGCTCTAGGTTATTGGCTACTATCTAGTATCTCCCCAAACTTTTAACCAACTAACTATTTTAAATCTTTTCAAATGACACCAACATTTCATTTTCATATTCGTCTTAGAAGCGGATTGAAATCTTTCCAACATTTGTTATTAAGAAGAAATTGAAAGATAATTTTTCCATATCTGTAACATTCTAGAAATTCTTTATTCCCACAATAGAAATTGCGGGGTGTTTCAACATCTAATCTATTCCCTTCCCTCCTGTACATATTGTATACTTGTACAACTTGTATCTATATATAAGAAAATAAATCCCTCCCTTTTTCTTTGGTCTCTTTCCCTCCAAATTCCCTATCAAAAAACACAATTTTTAGTCTTACTCTGTTTGGAATAATAGAATTCCCTCAACTTCATATTCAAAGGACTTTGACTTATCAATTTTTTTGGGATAATTGAATACCCCTTCTGTAATATTTAATTTATCTAGTTTGATTTTAGGGGGTCAAACTTAGAACATTTAATAAAAATATCAAACATTATCATATGAGATCTTGTTAGATTTGTCACAATTACATTTTCAAAATTCTAACTTTCTATAAGTTTGCTTATATGCAATTAAAGATCTTAATAGTGAGAGTGAGGGATAGCTCGGTTGGTTAGAGCTTTCCTCCCGATTCCAGGTGATCCTAGGATCAATTCTCATCCCCGCTCTTGTGGCTCATTCGAACCAAAAAAAAAAAATCTTAATAGTCAAAGGTGTGCATTGGGTACCGTGAAAGTTAGTTTACTAAATTGAAAAAAGGAGGGTGTATCATCTATTAGAGGTACAAACATAAGAACATTATTTTTTAAAATTTATTTTTCTTAAACAAGCATGATATCGTGTTTTAAACATGGCTAGCCACTTACTTTATGAGAAACTAAACTAGCTTTTAATCTCTCATGATATAGCGAAGTATGACAATCTTCTATTTGGGTCACATTCAATTATTTACCACTGAAAAAAAAGGTCATATTCACCATGGTCGCGTGCATAGGCATTGTCATATGACATATCAACGTCCACCTCCCGAATTTGTTATTTACGGTAAATGTTTGAAATACCATCAATCTGATGAACTCTACAATTCTACTTCTATTAATTCACATTATGCAAAAATGTTAATAGATTTCAAATTCTTTATCCAGTTGTTAAGATCAAATGAACGTGAACTTTAAAGAAACCCACTCAAATATTTTATAAAAATGGTGACAATAGTAATATATGTGATTATTTGCATGTAAAAAGTATTATTATGTCGATGTTCATGGTCCATGGATTTTGGTAATACTTATCGACTGATAAACTTGCAAATGTCTTCATAAATTTCATCATCTTCAATTAGGGTTGACAATCAGGTCGGGTTGGGTCAATTTCAGGTTGACCTGATTTATATTTCAGGTTCACTTACCCCTAACCGAAACCCGACCTGATTCTAATTTCAGGTCGGAAATCGTAACCCAAACCCGACCTTACCGATTTCGGGTTGACCCGAAAACCAACCCAAAATGACCTGAAATGAAATTCAACTATACACACTAAGTTATGAAAGTATGGGGTTGATGACCTGAAATGAAATTTAGGTGATCCATGAAATGGGCTTGGCCCAATACAAATAATAATAACAAAAGATAGGTTGTATAAGTTATGAACGCCTGGGTTAATTTCAGGTTGATCCGACCTGAAAATAATCCGACTTCTAAATCAGGTTATTCGGGTTATTTTCAGGTCCAAAAGGTCAACCCAAACCTAACCCATTATATTTTCAGGTCGGGTTGAGTCGACCCATTTTTTATTTCAGGTCGAAAATCTCAACCCAAACCCGGAATTTTCAGGTCGGGTTATCAGGTTGGGTCAACTTTTGCCAGCCCTATCTTCAATTACTCCCTTAGGCGAGAGGCATGGAATGTGTGAAGAAATCACATGTTCTGTATGGGCTTTATTCATTACCTAGATAATTGAGTATGAAATTTTCTTTGTGAATTACATATTGATTAAATTTTCATTACCTCCTACTAGATTGTATATATAAGATCAACGCGCAATAAAAAAAAAGGAAAACAATAATTTAAGGACCCGTTATGGACCCTTTCTAGACCTTAGACCTACCGGACCCCATTGAGTAAGGGGCTTAATTTTTCATACCCAATAGGTTTAAGACTAGTTTTGGTCTACTTATAAAATTTTGATTTTGGGTTTAGTAGTACTCGACCCATTGCTAGCCCAACGAGTCATGATACCAAAAATATTTTTTTTAGAGATGTCATAAATGTGTGACAAAACAATACACTAAAGTAACATAGTACTTCATATCCCCTTAAGACAAAAACACACGAGTATTTCATATATAATACAACTCAAACATATAACTTCGAAAAGTAAAACTATCTTCCTATAATTTTGTATTTCTCCCACAATTGCACAAGTAAATTTATATGTACCCTACAATAAAGTCACCCATTCGAAAAGGAAAACATATTTATGATCTTAATACAAGGTGTTCGTAATAATTTTTAAAATTTAATTTACTATGTCTTAGTATAATCGTTTGTGCAAATTGTTTCCCTCTTGCCAAATATTGACATTTATAGTTAGTCCCCCTTCCTAGCCCAATTTGATTCAAGAGAAAACAAAAAGTTTATCACTTTGCCAAAACTAACCTTTTTTTTTTGTAAATTTTGGAGGTGTGTCAAAACCAACTTATTATAAACACATTATCGGTCATTTTTGTATTTAATTAAATATGTAAAATAACATGATAGGCTCTGTTCTTTTGGATTGAATAAGTCTGAACTGAACTGAAATGAATAAGTCTGAACTGAACTGAACTGAAATGAATAAGTCGAACCGAAGCAACCCGGGCGAACGAACGGATCCGATCCGAATCGAACCGAGCGATTCGGATTGAGTATTATTAATAATTACATGTAGAGTAATATTTTTATCATCATTGATAATGATAATAATTAATAATATTAATGATAATGATAATAATAATAATATTAATACTAATACTGATAATATGCATAATAATAATATTCTTATGAATTGAGTAATATTAATAATAACAAGTAGAATAATAATGATATGAAGTAATAATAATATTAATATAATATTTTCCTCCAAGATTGCTATTCGCAAGTCAATATATACAAAACCAATAGCATGTTTCACGCCTAATACTGTAGAATAGTAACAATAGCATGCATGACTCCTAAGTCTAAGCAACAGAATATTGACTTGCCTAATTTACAAAATACAAAACTATATTTACATACATTTGACTACTCCTATATTTACAAAACAATATTTGACATATATTTAAAAAAAAATACAAAACTATATTTGACAATAATAATAAAAATAATAATAATGATGATAATAATAATAAGAATATAATAAAAATAATAATAGTAATAATAATAATAGTAATAATAATAATAATAATAATAATAATAATAATAATAATAATAATAATAACAATAATAATAATAATAATAATAATAATAATAATAATAAGAAGAAGAATATAATAATAATAATAGTAATAATAATAATAACAATAATAATAATAATAAGAAGAAGAATATAATAATAATAATAGTAATTATAATAATAATCATAATGATGATGATGATGATGATGATAATAATAATAATAATAATAATAATAATAATAATAATAATAATAATAATAATAAAATCAATAAGTTGTAGTACGGGCATCGATCCGAGCCGAATCAATAAATCTGAACTGAACTGATTTGAACTGAACTGATTTGAACTAAACTGATCTGATCTGAACTGATCTGATCTGAACTGAATTTCCATTTATTCAGTCCAAAAGAACAGAGCCTAAATGACCTCTCTATTTATGAGTCAAGTAAACACAATTTTGTTAATAAGGTATTTGTAAGTTAATTGGAGGAAGGGGATTAGAAGAATAGTGGTATCATCTCTATTATATATGGGAACTCTTGAGGACTTTGGTGTCCACCTGAGTTCCCTAAAATACCCTTTATGTTTTTATTCTTCCAAGATAACTAATGAGGGCAAAAAAGTCATAAATATTTTTTTTTAAAAGCTCTAATGTAACTGCTAGATTTTTTTCCCCTTGAAAAAACTACCACATTTTTTATAGTGAAAGTAACTTCCAAATTTTTTAAAACAAAAGAAACATATACAATATCACCGCGATATTTGCGCACGCATCGCGTGCAAAAAATACTAGTATTCATATTACTACCACCATAGTTAACTTTGAATTCTTTTAATTTCCTAGACATTAATGGAGGAAGTGAGGAACTATGCGGCAAGCGGCATATTGTGTATTAGAGATATTGGAGACACTTTTAATCTCCAATATCTCTTGTATTATGGAATTGTCATCATATTTATAAATATTTATAAATGATATGATTATCTTAAAAATAACGGTTGGTGGTCACGATAATCAAAATAAAGAGTTTAGGCATGTGGGTCTTGAAAATTCTTCAATCCCATGAAACCAAAAGAGTTAGTGATTCAAATGATTAGATCCCTTAGTATTATACTATAAATTCGTAGGTCATCAAACTCATATTCCCATAAAAAGGAAAGTTGTTCTACTATGTAATCTTCATGGGTGGGACATGAATTTCTTCCCCCATTGCTTTTTGAAAAGGAGGAAAGACAAGGTTTGAATAATAAAAGTAACCGAGAAAAATTGTTGGAATTAACAAAAGCTCAAGAAGCAAGCAATCAAGGGTGGGTGGAATTGATTGGAGTGGGTTTTTCATGATTCTTTTTCCACTAGGGTTTTGTGCATTAAAAGTCTTGTTAGATAGTGCTAACTCATCAATCATATTTGTTTCTATATTGATTTAATTAAGTAATACTACTTGTTTTATAGGAGTATTACTGTATTAGTGTATAATCCTCTTCATAAACATTTTGCTTTCCAGAATCCACTTGCTAGAGAGAATATTAATATTAGAAAGGCAAAAAGGTATAAATAAAAATTTATTTTCACACTAATGATTAATAGGGATAAAAATTATTAATCACTTTGTTAGAAGTAGGAAGATAATTAAAACTAGTGGTCGTTTGGTATGCGGGAAGAAACACAGGCAATGGAAATTCCCATGAATTTCTAAACTGGTCACTTGTTTGGTTAGTAGGAAATAAGAAAAATGGGGGAATTCAAAATTCTCGGGAGTTTGTAATACCCACAAAACGTGGGAATTTATTGACCCACTCCCCCCCTTGGTCATTCAAAATTCCTGGGAATTTCAAACTCCTTGATGTCAACCAATCAAATTTAGCAAATTCCTAGGAATTACATGAGGGAATTAACTTTCCATGTATTGTAACTTCCCACAGGAATTAAATTCCTATATATACCAAACAAGCACCTAGTATGTGAGGAGCTTAATTAGTCATAGCATAGGTATGAAGTAATTTATGCAAAAAAAAACCTAATCTCTCTTATTCTCTCTCGCCACCTCTATCTTCTCCTTTTTTCTCCCTCTACATCCGTGAGGGGCTGCCATGGATGTTCTCATCCATGGTAAGCCCATTTTCCCCTCTTATTTTAAGTTTATTTACTTATTTTGTTGAATAAATTAGTGTATTTTTATGAGAGTTTCACGAGCCCTGTTATGAGGATTTTCGTCTCTGTTGTGGAGGTCTCCTTCTCCCCTATGGGAGTTGTGAGTCTTGTTAGTATGTTTGTAGGTACGAAAGTTATTTTCATTGGTTGAAGTTCAAGACTATCAACATGAATGTATTACAAAAAGTATCGATTTATCGATTGTTTTTGCCACATAAAATTTTGCTATAGTGTATTGTCTTTCATCACTATTATAAGTATTATAATTAAACGTTTGCTTCATGTGAGTCAAGGTTCTATTAATGATTACAAACTTGTAAATGATCCAAATTCATGTTAATTATTTGAGATAATGTTGAAATTTATGTTGTTTGAGAAAGTATTTTTTGAAAAAAACAATTGTGAACCAAGTATGAGGTGGCTAAGAATCTAAAGTTTAGTTCAGTTGTTCTTTTGACTTCAAAATGATTATTCTAGGAAAAGTAAATTCAGATGAGTTTCAAATTAATTTATACGAGGCTACCTCTTTAATATACAAATACAATACTAAGTTTTAATAAGCTCAAATAAGTTTCAATAAATAGCTACTAGGCTTATATACACACGATGCGTGTGTTAATTTCAAAACTTGTATTCTATTATATACTACATCCATGCTATAGTTATGATTACACTTCAAATGTGAAAGATTAATAGTTAGATAAATTTAGATATATTAATGCGCTATTGTAAAAAACTAACAAATTTTGGGAGTGATTTTTAATGTTAATTTTTTGTGAATGAATTTTGAACAAAAATAATAGACATAATGAGTTGGTTTGACTGAATTAAAGAGTATCAAAGGTAGTGAATGTTTCAGACTTTTCAGGTAGACGTCATGTATACCATATTCTCTAATAAAAAAGGGTTTGTCCATTTAATTTTTTGATTGAAATATAAGATGCATATACCATTTTTACCTTGTTTAGAATGACAAGTTGAAATGAGAAAGGGTTCTTAAATTGTTTTATTTTGTAATTTTTTTCATTCTATTAGATCATTAAGGGTAATTTAGTATTTTTAAAGGGGGGACACCATCTGAATTCCTCCCCCTTCCCTTATACAATAGAGACCAATATTTAATAAGTTAGCAATTTCGATCATAAATTCATATAACGTCGTCCAATAAGTTTTAGAAAACTAAAAAAGTTGTGATAAGTCAATTTCATTTGAAAATAACATAGATATAGATTTTTTGGGTTGCAACATTTTTGGGCAACTCAGAATTTCCACGTTGCACTCATTGAGAGCAACTCTTTTAAGTATGTTAATATGACCTCTCAAAAAAAAGTACATGAATATGTTTATTAGGTGTTTATGTTCTATTGATGCAATTGTCGTTGTTTTTCATTGAAGCCAAATTGCTATGTTTTGATTGAGATGAATATTAGCCATATTACATCACACTTCATCTTTAGTCTTATCTTATTTTCTTATATTAGGAAACAATCACCCCAAATTTAACAACTAGCTCTTAAAACGTTTGAAGATATTTTATGAGATGGAAAAATAATAATTGTAATGGAAAGGGAGAATACTAGCTTAGATTCATACATATCCAGTGAATCATATCACATACAATTTAAGTTAAAGATCGATCTTGTGAAAAGTTAGATCTCTAACAGGATCAAAATACAAGCTAAGTATGGGAATATATGAAAAAAAAAACATGATAGCACTATTATTAGTAATCCCCCCTACATGCATTTGAGAATTCTCAATGACATCAATGATATATAGAAATTGACCAAAGTTGTTCTTCGTGATGCTTCAGAAATACATGCAACCATATAGGGTAAGATGAAACCTTACACTACATCAGTGCATTATAATGATTTATTAATTTATTTATTATTAGCATAGGAAATGAGTTTTTTAATAAATTGGTTGAAATTAACACTTGAAGGGACAATATCTATACTCACAAAGGATACAAAAAATATACCATTAGACACGCCTATTCAAAAAGCAGAACATGCTTTCTAAAAAAAAAAGGAAAAATGGATTAGAATACCCCCAACTTTGGGCGGTCCGCTTTTAATACCCCCAACTATGGATTATTTTTAAATACCCCCAACTTTGGGGGTGGTCGCCAAAAACGCACCATTTACTTATGATGGGATGAACCCGGGTAAACCAAAACCCCTACCCCCTCTGCTCATCTTTCTCTCTCCCCTCCTCATCCCCCCCCCCCAACCCCCCACTGCCACCTTCCCTCACCACCATTTCTCTCTCCTCCCTACCACCTTCGTCATCACCTTCACTCCCACCAACAACCACCTCTGATTTCTCCCTTCTTTGTCTGTTCTCGACCACCTTCAACAACTACTGCCACAACCAGCCGAAAACCACGGCCACCTTCGATCTCCTCCATCGTCGAATCTCTTCCCTCTTCGCAATCTCTTCATCTCCATCCACCAAATCCCATCTCTGCTACTTCACTCTCACTTTCTCTCTCCTCTGCTTTCAACCTCTCTCATTTTCTCTTTTCAAAACTCGGCCATGAGATTAGGAAGACACAATCACAAACATTCATCTTCTTCTTCTTCCTTGAAATTCGTGATTGTGGTATCATTGCTTGCTTTGGCAAAGTGCGGGTGTGATTTACGATCTTTTATGGGTGTCTTCTTCATCTTCTACTTTTTCCGCTCTTCGTTACGTCGCTGATAATTGGCCTCTTCAACAATCTACTGTTAATCTCCCCAATGTTAACCACACTTCTCATCTCAAGGTCTGTTGTTGTTGTTGTTCGTTTCTTTCTCCTTTAATTTTTTTGCCCTAATTTCTTCATATTTAGTTGGATTTTTGAGAAACAATAACATTGTTAGTATTTTGTTGATTTCAATTGTAAATTATTGATTTCTTGCTTAAATTGGTGCGCATAGTTGAATTAAACTAGGAAACGGAAGTATTTATGATCTAGTATTAGTTCAAAGGTGGTGGGTGGGGTTGGGGGGAGAGGTTCAAAGGTGGTGGGCGGGGTGGGGGGGATTCCAGTGGGTGGTCAGGGGTGGGGATGGGGTGGGGGAGATTCAGTGGGGGAGGTCGTGGTAGTGGTGGGCCGGTGGCTAGGTGGTGGTTGTAGTGGAGGAAGAAGAAGTAGAGGATGGAAAAAAAATTTACCTTGTATAACGGAGTTCTGAGTCATCCAGGTGCGTTTTTGGCCACCCCCAAAGTTGGGGGTATTTAAAAATAATCCATAGTTGGGGGTATTAAAAGCGGACCGCCCAAAGTTGGGGGTATTCTGATCCATTTTTCCAAAAAAAAAATCGAAATACTAATTAACTAATACTATTCAGCTCGTCTTCTGTGTAACGCGTCGCAATCCCACACCATCGTTCCCTCCCCCTCCTCTAAAGTCTAGACTTGCCGTCGAACACACTCTAGTAGAAGACTAGACTAGACTAGACTAAACTCTATAGACTAGCAAAATGAAGTAAGTTCACAACAACCCCGTCCAAAAACGAGTCAACATTTACTCCTTTCCTACCGGTGAGCATCATCTGTCGGTTAGGCCGCAGTAATCTTCGAAAACACCAAATTACCTAACCTTCTCACACACTCCTACTATTCTGATTTCTGATCATCAACCTCCATTTTCTCTCTCCTCTCTTCTCTCCTTCTTCCATGGCGGCAGCTATGGCGAGTCCTGCGAGAATCGCACCTTCTTCTCAAACAATGGTGTCCTCTCCAGCTTTCTCTCCGCCGAGGCAGTCATCGGAAGTTTCCTCCAATTCTTCCGAACAAACTGATTCTATCACCCGAGCTTTCAGTTTCTCCAGAAATGGCGATTCTCAGGTATTCTTCTAAATTTTCTCCTATTTGATCTCTGCAATTGAGGATAATTAGCTTCAATTTCTGGAATTTAGCGACTTTGCTTTAGATTCAACTTGATCACATTCACGGCTACCTAATTTCCGAGAATTTTGAAAAGTTTTGCTGTGTTTTGTGTGATTTTAATTTGATTTTGAAGTATAGATTTGCTGTTTGATTTGTGTTTGTGATTTTTTATTTTTTCCGAATTTCAGTCCGCGGATTTGCTGAAGAGTGAGGAGTATCGCCAGCTTTTTCGCCTGCCTTCTGAAGAAGTAAGTCAACTCTATGAACTTACTCTTCTGTTCTACTATCATTAATCATTCTATCAATTTACTTTTAGTCTTGAAAATCTCCTCATATATATTCATCCAACTAATGTGGCAACTGGCAAACCTCAATCACGACAAAAAAGGACAAAACCTAAATTGTGTATCACTCAAGTCTGTATAATATCCCTCATTGTATGATCAACTTTGGCGACTTGGTGTCTCATCTTAATGAGGAGGCAACCAAGCCTCACAACTCTTTGCATGGTTGTGAACTCAAAACATTTTTTTGCGCATATGCACAGAGTGAGCCTATTAAGCCCTACTTATGGAATTCGTACCTTCGTTTCCAAATTCGACTAGATTAGGAAATAGGAATACGATCTTGTTAGGACACAATGTTGGGAGAACCTATTGACTAAGAAATCTACTTTCTTAGGTTTTGATCTTTCCTTTCGGAAACTCATTGTATGAATGTATTAGCCCTTATCTAAACTTATTGCCATTATGGGGACTTATGTAAACTTAATTTAGTTGTGAATTGAACTTTAATTGCCTTTTATATGGACTTATTGGCCCTTTTTTGAACTAATTTGAACTTATTTGTCCTTAAGACGTCCTAAAGCTTGTGTATGTAAGGTGAAAAGAACAAAGCCCAATAGTTACGTAGTTAAGGAACAAACATGTATAATGTATTATATAGTATTGTAGGTTCTATTGAATAGCAATTTAGCAAGTAATAGCAAACAATAATAGAACAACGAATGAACGAAAGCAATAAAAGACACAAGAGAACTTTAATGTGGAAACCCAAGTACTGGGAGAAAAACCACGAATATGCACTAGGAATCGATGAATATACAAAAGATGATTACAAAAGCTCTCCAAGATCTCTCTCAAGCTTTTCCTCTCTTGATAATGTGAATAATAATGCTAAACGGCTTCTAAACCTGTTTTTCTAGGTTTAGGATTGAAAGAAACGTGATTAAAAGAATTCGGGAAAAAACGGGACAAAGTTGTCCTCGCCAAGATGCACGGGCGTGCAACAAACTGCATGGGCGTGCCATAAGCTGCACGGGCGTGCAACTCGTAGAACTCGATTCTCGCACCCTTCATTTCCCGCGCACGATCGAGCACTTTCTCACACGGGCGTGTGACCCGCTAACATGCCTTTTCTCGATCTATCAATTCACATGCTTCACGCAACCTCCTCATCTCCACATCATACACACACATTGAGCCCCATATTGACACCATATGCCCAACAATCTCCCACTTGGAGATAGGTATAAGTGAAGAACACCTTATACCATCATCATCCTTTCAATCATCTCAATTCCTAGTGCATCGCCTTCATCATCAAATGCCAGTAGAGCTGTCCTTGAAAATCCTCATACCTAAGATTTGTGTAGATTCACCCAAATCCTTCATATCAAATTTCTGTGACAGTTTTCCCTTCACACTATTTATCACCTCCATACTCGTACTAGCAATCAGCATATCATCAACATACATAAGTAAGTAAACATAGTCATTTACATACCTCTGAAAATAGCAACAATGATCGCTATCGCTCTCTCTTGAACCCGATTGCTACACATGAAAGTGTCAAATTTTATGTACCACTGTCTCGGAGCCTGCTTCAACCCATATAAGCTCCTCTTGAGCTTGCACACTAAGTTCTCCTTTCCCCGAACTTTAAAGCCATCCGGTTGCTTCATGTAGATCTCCTCATCCAAATCACCATGTAGGAACGCGGTCTTAACATCCATCTGTTCTAAGAACAGATTATCAGCAGCAACAATAGCCAACAAGATACGTATAGTAGTCAACTTCACAACCAGAGCAAATATCTCGTTGTAGCCAATGCCCTCCTGTTGTTGGAACCCCTTTACTACTAATCTCGCCTTATACCTGACACTTCCATCAGGCTCTTTCTTCAATCTGAAGATCCACTTGTTGCTAAGTGCTCTCATACCTGCAGGCAATGCAGACAACTCTCATGTCTGATTCTTTTCCAAGGACTGCATCTCATCTTTCATGGCTAGCTCCCACTTGGATGAGTCGATCGAATTTATTGCTTCTTTATATGATTCTGGTTCACCTGCATCAGTTAGTAGCAGATAAAACATAGAAGGAGAATATCGGTTAGGTGTTTTGGACACCCTTGCGGATTTTCTCAAGTCAACTTGAGAGACTATTCTCCCTGTGTTAGAACTGGAGCCTCTTGGTGGTGTGACAACAACACCATCTGAATTACCATGCTGTGAGTTATCTGACTCATCTGAATCAGACCCTGCAGGAGTATGAACCTCATCTCTATGTTGCTCAACCCGTACGGGAACAATGACATCTCTTCCATCAATGCCTTCAGTCTCCACAAACTCCTCCTGAACTCCCACTGGCTCAGTAATCTCAGATTTATCACCATAAACATCCTTGTACACCTTAGTCTCATCAAACGTGACATCACAGTGTCTCAAAATCTTCTTACTCTTAGGTTTCCAACACCGATACCCATATTTCTCATAACCATACCCAATAAAATAACATTTAACGGCCTATTGGTCTAACTTGTCGCGTTTCTCAGATTGAACATAAGCAACACAACCAAATAATTTCAGAAAAGAAAGATTTACCACCTTCCCACTCCAAACCTCCTCTAGTAGCTTGAACTTCAATGGAACTGATGGTTCCCTGTTGATCAAGTAAGCTGATGTACTAACTGAATCTGCCCAGAATGTTTTAGGTAGCCCTGCATGCAACCTCATACTTCTAGCCCTCTCAGTCAGTGTCTTGTTCATCCTCTCTGCGACTCCATTCTGTCGAGGTTTCCCTGGAACAGTCCTCTTCAGAATGATGACATTCTCCTCACAGAGCTTTGTATACTCTGCCAATTCATACTCACCTCCATTATCAGACTTAATGCACTTAATCTTCTTTTTCGTCTGATTCTCTACCTCAGCTTTCCACTTCTTGAAGGTCTCATGAAGCTCAGATTTCCTCTTCATGAAATAGACCCACACCTTCCTGCTGTGGTCATCAATGAAAGTAACAAAGTAACGTGAGCCTCCAAGGGATCTGACTGTGGAAGGCCCCCACAAATCAGTGTGCACCAACTCTAGCTTCTCAGTTTTCAACTCTTTCTTGGCTTTTGTAAGTCACCTTTTTCTGCTTGCCATAGACACAACTCTCACAAAATTCCATGTCAACTGATTTCAACTCTGACAACTTGCCACTTGAAGCTAAAATCTTCATCCCTTTCTCACTCATGTGACCAAGTCTAGTATGCCATAACTTAGTCTCATCCACTGTAGCCGCAACAACCATGTCTGTGCACCCTGCAAGGCTGCAATAGTGTATAGAGTTCCCATCTTAGTACCTCTAGCCAAGATCATGGAACCTTTGGAGATTTTCCACTTCCCCTCACAGAACACAGTCTTGTAGCCACACGAGTCCAGTTTACTCACAAAAATCAGATTCTTTGCTAGGCCTGGAATGTACCTAACATCTTGCAGTTTTAAAGTTCCCCCGTTCGCAGTCCTGACCACCACGTCTCCCTTCCCCATGATGTCCAAGGTCTTGTCATCAGCAGGATAAACCTTTCCTAACTTCTTTGCTTTAAAGTCATGAAACAGCTCCCTCATAGGTGAAGATTGAAACGATGCCCCCGAATCAAGGATCCACGACTATATGGGATTATCAACACTAAGGACCAAAGCATCCTCAATCTCATTCGATGCAGAATAAATCGATGAATTATCACTATCTTCCTGTTTATCATTATAGTCAGACTTTCCACCCTTCTTCTTGGAATGTGGACACTCCCTCTTTGGATGACCCTTCTCACCACAATTCCAACAGGTAATACCAGCCCCGCCTTTTGACTTACTCCGGCCCCTTGACTTCGATCTTCCGTGAAAGTTCCTCCCTTTTCCCTTTTGTTTTCCCCTCCCTATACCCGCATCACTGTATGCTCCAGATGATTCTCCACTCTCCTTCCTTCGAATGCTCTCACTCAAAGTCAGATCACGAACAACATCATAAACCAATTTTTCTTTACCAGAAGAATTACTAACAACAGTTACTATAGTTTCCCAAGCAACAGGTAAGGAGGACAACATAATTAGGGCTTTCACTTCATCATCAAAGTCAATACTAACTGAAGATAATTGACTTATTATTGAATTGAATTCATTAATATGTTCTGCAGCAGAACTACCATTATTCATCTCTAAATCAAATAAACGGCGCATCAAATATACCTTATTCATGGCCGAGGGCTTTTCATACATATCTGAAAGAGCTTTGATCAATCCCACCGTTGTTTTGATATCCTTGACATTGAAAGCCACAGTCCGAGCCAATGTCAATCTCACCACCGCTAGTGCTTGCCTATCGAGTACCTTCCACTTTGCCTCATCAATGTCTGCCGCCTTCGTCTCAGACAAAGGTTGATACAGATTCTTCTGATATAGGAAGTCTTCGATTTGCATCTTCCAATACCCAAAATCTGTGCCATCAAACTTCTCAATTCTGATCTTCGCATCCTCCATTGTTAATCACTTCTAGATCTAGACAATCATCCGACTTGGCTCTTGATACCACTTGTAGGTTCTATTGAATAGCAATCTAGCAAGTAATAGCAAACAATAATAGAACAACGAATGAACGAAAGCAATAAAAGACAGAAGAGAACTTTTAACGTGGAAACCCTGGGAGAAAAACCACGAATATGCACTAGGAATCGATGAATATACAAAAGATGATTACAAAAGCTCTTCAAGATCTCTCTTAAGCTTTTCCTCTCTTGATAATGTGAATAATAATGCTAAACGGCTTCTAAACCTGTTTTTCTAGGTTTAGGATTGAAAGAAACGTGATTAAAAGAATTCGGGAAAAAATCGGACAAAGTTGTCCTCGCCAGCATGCACGGGTGTGCCATAAGCTGCACGGGCGTGCAGCTCTGCAGAACTCGATTCTGCAACCTTCTGTTTCCCGCGCACGGTCGAGCACTTTCTCACACGGGCGTGTGACCTGCTAACATGCCTTTTCTCGATCTATCAATTCACATGCTTCTCGCAACCTCATCTCCACACCATACATACACATTGAGCCCCATATTGACACCATATGCCCAACAAGTATCACGGCCACAAAGTGGTATTCAACGAGTGTATTGTGATTTGGGTTGACTGTGCTTTAGTCATCTCAAATTACATAAAAGTCATCTCTTTGTGATTTGGGGTTGGGGTGACTATGCTTGTTGTATACAAAACTTTCTATACCCCAGCATACGCCAACAACTATTTCACACAAACACATGCATATGGAAACTAACACCTAACACATAATCCCAACAAATGTAAAAGTGAACGCGATAGACAACAAATCCCATTTGTACTTGAATCTAATATCATGTAACTATTGTAGTCTCTCGTGAAAGACCAAGCCACAAACAAGGCTAGTATTCAGCCAGCATAAGGATGTACTTGTGCCCCCATCATTTATGGTAGAATATCTCGCTTCTTTTTGTTAGTTTGCACCTGTGGGTCTTTAGCCTGATCCTTTAAGGCCCAACCACCCTACGGTATTTGCTCCTGACAAAAGGAGATTTGCTGGGTGTATAGTGTATGTGTGAATTATTAAGTACCACGTTGAATAATTATGGTGGGAACTGTTGTACATAACTGTTGCGGCCTGCTACTCCTTTTGCTCATTGGCTTTGGGATAAAAACGCTTCTATGAGCCACACATGTGGACTTGTCCCTTCACGTGGTTCTCTCCAGCACTTACATCTCATGCTGTTCCCTTGGATTAGTCCTGTGTGCCTGTGTTGGGTTTGATGAATGTTAGTGCTGGTTTCACAAATATGATTCACGAGTTTTTATCTGTTATTCACATTATGAAGGACTTTCAACACAAATCATGCCCTTAGATGCTAATTCTCATTCACCACTTTACGAAACTTGAACCATAGCTCTTCTAACACTTCTTTTGTGACAGATTCTTTTGCAGGATTTCAACTGCGCACTACAAGAAAACATTCTTCTTCAGGTAAAAAATGATTTTATTCCATTTTATTTTACATCTGATCTTTTGTTCATTTTTTTTAATACAGTTTTGCTTCATTGCCATTTTCTTTCTTAGTTGTCTCATTTGTCGTCTGCTACTGGCTTCCTACTGACTTGTGCACTATTATAGTTAAAAAGTGTCCAAACTTATCCTTACAGTCTTGGTATTGTGGTTGTTTCTGCAGGGTCACATGTACTTGTTTGAGCACTACATATGCTTTTACTCCAACATATTTGGATTTGAAACAAAGGTAACTTGCTACCTCCATGGTACACTATATAGTGATATATGTGTATCTTGCACATGATTAGGTAAAAAGTGTTGATCTCTATGAAATAGCACAAACTTGAACTAGCTAGACAATTTAGAAATCTGAAGAGCTGATATATGCCCTCTCCTTGAGGAGTTGCATTAGTGTCCACAGGTGGTTCTTATCAGGTTAGGGGTATTGATGAGTCCCTGAGGTTTTTTTAAAGACCACTATGCCTATTCTCTTTAGAACCGAAAGCCTTTTCTGAGAACACATAGGTGTACTAGAACCAATTACAGTTTACTGTTGATGCTTTAAGGTGAATTGGTCACATTTCCTACAGTTGTTTCACTGTTACCTATTTGCACTGAGGATTTGTTTTTACTTTGTGGTTGCTCTTCATTTGCTTCAGAAAATAATCCCTCTTCAAGATGTTACAGCTGTACGGAGAGCAAAAACTGCTGGAATCTTTCCTAATGCTATTGAAATTGAGGCTGCTGGGAAGAAGGTAACTGATGCTATTCGAAATTTTCATCATTACCTTTGGCCTACGCCCTACAGTCCTATAGAAAATTGCTAATTGGATGCAGTGATGATTTTAATTATTTATATGATTTTTCATGGTCCGCAGCACTTTTTCGCTTCTTTTTTATCCCGTGATGAAGCTTTTAAGCTTATTGATGATGGTTGGTCAAACTACGCTAATGGTCCTAAAGGGACGGTGGATCTACAGGTATCCCTAAATCTTATATCTAATTATTGTTAATGGACCAGCAGTTGGGAATTATGAATTTAGATTGAGAGGCTTGCTCATCCCATCGGCATGTTATATTGATATGCTTATATGTGGTAGTTCATTTATGCATGTGTTTGTTAATTAGGTTTAGGTTGTTAATTTGTGGAATCCGAGTATAGGCTCTATATAGTAACAGAAAAAGGATTAACTAGAGCTGCTTGTTTACCTTACGCGTGATTATCGGAAAATATGAATGAAGGATGGGGGTAGTCCTAGGCTCTCTTTTTATTTTCCTTTTCTTTTTTTTTTGGGGGGGTCGTATTAGCTGCAGAACTTTGTGAAGGTAAGTTCATTATGGGCGTCAATGTTTTTTACAGCTTAGGAGGGTGGCCTTGTAAGTTGTAACTTGCAACTGCTTATTTCAAACTTCAAAGTGCAGCAAGGAAGGATCGATTGATTAAATAATCCGAATAGCTAATGTAATTACAAGCATGTGGAAGGATTCTTTTTGCAGCTTGATGAAATTTATGCTCTGGTTCACTTAATCTTTTAGTCTCCATAGGGTGATATACTGACTTTCTAGAGTTTTATTTTCTTGGAGTTAGATGATGGTCTTTCTTTTGTTCTCGATTCTTTTTCCAGCTGAAAAGTTGGGGGGAGCATACAGGTGGTAGTGCGGCACTGTTTGCTATATTTAAGATAACCTTTTTAATTGTCATTATGGGGTCGTTCAGTACCATCATGAGTACTCTGCTTCGAGTTTTCAAAATTCCATGGTTTTAGCTGCTAGTTTCAAATTTTACATCAACGTAATCCAAATTGTTCTGAAGACTCCTGCTCCAGGCAGGGTGAGAGGGGTTACATGTAGCCACCTCACCCTTAAAATAGCAGATTGGTTATTTCCAATTAACTCTTGATTAATACGCAACAACTATATGCTATTTAAAAACAAATAAGCATACACAGCTTAAAGAGCCACTGTAGTTGGTTATAATTAAACTGACAATGAACAATGAATATTTAAATCAACTGAAATTGGACACTTGGGAGATCTTGCACATTCAAGATAATCTTAGTTCTTCGATCAATCAGAACCATGTACACACTTGCATATAAATGTTGGTATTTGGAAAGGATAAATTACTTGAAATGGCGTACATTTTCTTTTTCTTTTTTACCTTGCGGACACAGATTATATGTGATTTTCTAGGATCACAAGATTACGGGTGCATTCTCTACACCTTATTTTTCTAGAACTTATTGTAACCTATTGGCACTTATATGAACTTATTGGAACTTTAAGCTTATTTTATAAGGTGTTAGAAACTTGTTGGAATTTATTGAAAACTATCTGAACTTATTAGACCTAAAAGTTATATTTTCAAGATGAAGAGAATACACCCTATGTCTATCATGTCAGCTGCTATATTACTCATGTTACTTCAAATGATGTTACTAGGTGAGGATTTTGGTTGGATGACTAATTGAAACATGCAGAACACCATTAGCTGGGAGTAATACTGAATCTTAGGGCTATTCGAGATGTGTGCATTTGTATATTGACTCCAAGTTCTTCAAGATATTGTTGTATATTGAGACTTTTGGCACCCTGTTGTCTTTTAGGATTCTAAATCTGAGAGGACATCCCAGTCAAATGCAGAGACTCCAGCTGAGAATGCCAACAACTCTGATTCCTCAGTTAGTGACTGGGATTCAGATGAGAGGTATATTAGTAAGCAACTCTTAGAATTTCTGTTTGATTTTTTGCAGATAACTGACCTTTTAATTTTGAGTTGTCTTAGGAACGTGGAAGTGTCTACAGCAGAAGAAACCAAACTCCCTCCAGATCGCGTGCATGATAATGCTATGTTAACTGTCCAAGAAACTCCTCATGTTTTGGAAGATAAACAAGATGACGCAGAGCCTTCTACTTCTTCACGGTCTATCAATTGGAACCTGGAAACTGAAGAAGCTCCTGAAAGTAAAAGATTCTCTTCGTTCTTCTTTTGTTGATTCCTGCTGTATGCTTCACATTGTTCTCGGTCCTAGGTTACAAATAAAGCTACATCATACTATCCATAAAAGACATTGATTTTGGCAGATAGATTATAAATTGTCCAATTTGTCAAGAGCTGATTCAGGTTGCTCGATTAGTTGGCATTGAAGCTCTTGTCAGTGAAGTATCTAGCATTATGTTTAATTGTTTATATTACTTTGATTAAGAAATAGAAGTGATCGGATAGTGGAAGGCCCAAACATGTTAAAAAAGAAGTTGTTGCTGGACTTGTTTGCATTTCGACAATCTTTATTGGATAGGCGAATATGAGCAACTGAACTCTCTGTTTTCATCTCTTATGGTTATGCTATATTTCTGTACTTCTTAGTAGTGCCGCACCCTATGTAGTTCACACTCTAAGATCCTTCACATCTTCTGATATTACCTTTCCTATGTGCAGTACCTAAATGCTACACCAAGGTTGCAGAGTCCAAGTTTCCGGTATGCTCATGTTCTTCTTATTGTACCATGTAGGAGTATTTATTTTAACAAAATTTGCCAGGTGCAAAAATTAGTTGCCAGTTGGGCAGTTGCCACTGGTGTAATAATGGTGTAGTTACAACAATTCTCTCTGTGGCTTGCAGATAAATGTTGAGCAGTTCTTCAATCTTTTTATTTCTGATGATGCTGTTGGGTTTGTTAAATCCTTCCATAACAAATGCGGAGACAAAGGTATCTCTCTCAGTATTTACAGACATTGTAAAAAATATCTAGGGGACCTTTTGTGAAGGAAATCTGATTATTGACTATGGGAGGGACTAGGGAGATAGCATTTTCAAGAGCTTGACTGTCTAGAAATAGATATAAAAAGCAAAGGAACTCGGGATTTTACTAGTTTGAAGCATGTGCTTTCTTTATGTATTCAGATCTTAGGTGCACTTCATGGTCGCCTCATGACAAGTTTGGATATACTCGTGTGAAAACTTTTCAGCATCCTATTAAAATATATTTTGGTACGTAACATCTCTGTTGAACCAGAATCATGTTAACATATAAATTGGGATGGCCTAAGGTGCTAATTTCTTTTCTGTTTCTTAAGGTGCAAAATGTGGTGGCTGCAAGGAGACCCAGAACTTTCAGGTTTACAAATGCAGGTATGCCGCACGTTTTTTGGAAACTCTTTTGTGTCAGCATCACCAAAGACTGAAATGAAGCTCCGTCCTATAATGCTATTGTTTCTTGTGGCTTGACATGACTTGTTGGGAATTCATTTCTTGAACTTAACTTATAAAGGGGAAAGGGCTGATGGTAGTATGCTGATCGTCAGTCTAGATGTTTTTTCTGGGGCCTCTGCATATCAAAACTGCGCCTATGAGACAAAGGCAAAAGTGCAGCATATCAAATCTTGTTTTAGTCCCATTGGTATTACTTTAGTTTTGTCGATGCCGAGTTTTGCACCGCAATAAATGATTCCTGATGTATGTCAGTTATCAGTAATTTACTAGGGCATCATTTTGATACTTCTTTTTCTCCCTCAATACCTTGTCAGACATCTGGTTATCAAGACTTCCCAGGAAGTGAGTGATGTCCCTTACGCAGACTACTTTATTGTTGAGGTAAATCTCTGTTCTAGTTCCTGCTAAAGACAATTGTGTCACATGTCCGTTATTAAAGTGACCATCAGTCTTTATAATTACATCATTGATTCTGGAGTTTTTCACCACATATATTTAAATATAGGATTAATAATCTATGTCTACTCATATCTGTATAGATAATTAGATTTGAACATGGTCTTTAATTGTGTGGGTGTGTCTTGAATGTCTTGACCTTTTTTCTTCCACAAACCTCCTCTATGCTTCAAAATAAATGTCTTGTTTCTAAAGTTATGGTGTTAGACAAACATTGTTGGAGGGTACTAGGGCATAGTGCAGAAAAGAGTACTCCATAATCATCTTAATGACCTGCATGTTCACTCATGGTCAGAAGTTGCTAGGAGTAATGGAGCATCTCTGGGGTGAGGGTTTAGCACTCGCATTGTGAGCATTATCTATAGTGCCTTCTGGGATGGCCTGCCAACATCCTCTATGTTTCTGTAGAAAATCTATGGCTGCAGTTGTCAATTGACCCAAGTGGACCTTAGGAAGCTGCTCAATTTCTGTTCAGATTTGCCTCTGAGGCCCTGTGTCACTACTTCCACTGAAATTCACACAAGCTTGTGTTGTAAGCTTTGGAATTTGCTTGTTAGCAGCTTTGCCAGGACTCAATTTTATAGTTGAAGGGAAGTCATCTAATAATGAAGATGAGTAGCATGTTAAAATTCTGAAACAAATTAGACAACTAAGGAACCAAGCTCTATTGTAGAAATCTGGAAAATTGATGATAACGAGAAAAAAGCTCATTGATAGTAAGCAGCAACGCAACATAGCATTATTATAGGTGGCTTTAGATCTTTAGTAATCCCTGATATATTTAAATATGTACCAGATTTACCAAATTGCTTAGAGTAGTTGAAGGAAGTGGAAAGTTTTAGGGTTTTCTTGAAGAAGTTATAGCAGTGCCAACTGCCATAGCGCAAATGTTCCCCTTTCCAGAAATTTATAAAAGGTTATTAGGTTCTAATGATAGCAGATAAGGATCATTATGGTTTTTAGATGTGCAAATGTCCTATATTAGTTTTCCTTTGTTGAAAGCTTCACTATATAACTAAAAAGTTTACACCATCTCTCTCTCTCTCTTGGAGGTTGGGCATGTGTGGCCCGATCAATATAGAACAAATAACAAAGTCCTCAAGAGTGATTGAAATAGCCACAAAGTGTCATAATTTGGTAATAACGGAATTGGGAAATAGACTCTAAACTTCTGAAGATATGAGGTGTTGTTTTCTGTACTTGTTGGTTTCTTCCATTATTATGAATACCACCAGATTGCTAAGTACATCCGCTGTTGTTGTCTTTTTTTCCCCCTCCAACCAGCAACCTTCTGTTATTAAATTGCTCTTCAAATGCCTTTCCAGGGACTCTGGGATGTGCAGAAAGACGACGATCAATCTGAAGGGTGTATTTTGCAAGTGTTTATGAATGTGGCTTTTTCTAAGAAAACCATGTGGAAAGGTTTGTTGATGAACTACTCTTTTTCTCTCCCCGTGATAACTAATTTTTTTTTTTTGGTGGGAGCAGGGGGGTTGGTTGGCGGAGTGGGGGAAGGCTGTCCTAGGATGTCTTAGGGCAGTAATTAATTAATTCAACTATTTTCTAGCACTTTTCAAGCAAACATTCCTTTGTAGTGCTAGGTAATAAAATGCAAGTCACCTTGTATGTAAAGATTGTTAACCATTATAAGTTATGACCCTTGCTATAGTATTATGCATAATTGTGCATGAATTAGGGTTGCTCCGTTTTAGTTTGATGTGACTGAGCAGTTATAGAGTTGCTTTACTCTTGCTGACTGACTGACAATTAATTATGCTTGTCCTGTTTTCCAATAATAAGGCTTATGTGTCCACTGTAATTTGTAACTATCCAAACTTTAGAACAGTTGGGAGTTGAGACTATTGATGAAGTAAGCTAGTTTCCTGATAGAGTGATAGAACTGCCTGAACCGGACTACTATAATAGGTTCCCTCGGCCCCCAAGTCGGATGTGATGAATTTTTCATTTTTCTTTCTCTTTTCTTTTCTGAGGGGGGCTGGCTTTGAGCTATAAAGGAAATGTATGATATTCTCCTAGAAAATGTGATAATATGAGTTAATTAGCTGCAGATGGTTTACGATCAGTTATCAGAGATGAGAAATGCCCTCCTATATGTTCTTCCAAATTGTATCAAGTATCAACACTATGCTTATCATGTTCTTATTCATTGTGAAGGAGCTGGGTACGTTTCTTTCTCTCTAAATCCGTCCCGTACCCAAATTGCCCAGCCGTACCCAATCTAAACCCACGTACCCGCCCATCTCGATTCGTTTTGGGGCCGAATCCAAGCCGAATCCGTACCCGTCCCCGGTACGGGATACAGTGTCTGGGAGGACCGGAGGAGTACCGGTGCTTCATAGTATAACCTGGAGTATGTTTTTAGCCAATCCTCATCCTTTATGAACTAACATTTGAAACTGTTGTTGCAAAATCAATCTTTATGAGCTTAATCTACTTTATAGAAACTGAAGTGTATCATGTTTCCTCAATTTGGTCAAATAAGATGGATTTAGTTATAGATTCAATTGAAATTAGCAATAATACTTTCTGTGTTCTTTTTTCATTGCAATGTTTTCCTTATTTGGAAATTTCATATTAATTGTAACATTTCCTTACTTGGTAATATCTTCTCTCTACTCTCTCCTATCACATGGGTCCTACTTTTTATCTATCTTTATCTCTCTCCACTTCACATGGGTTTCTTAAAAAATGTGCCAATGGGGTATGTTGCAATTATTATAGAACGGAGGAAGTACAATTTAGTATTATGTGTAGAAACCCCTTTTTGTATGTAGTACGGTGCTTCTGGGGGATCAGATCATGGTTTGTTCTTTGTAGGGTAACTATAGTGATTCTTGGCTGTCTTTTGCTGGTTTCTCTGTCTTTACTATCTTTTCTTTTTTATTTTAGGGCTTTCCTCCAATTTCTTACCTTGTCGCTTGTTAGACCCTCTTCTTTCACGTGTATTTTACCAGGAATTAGTTTTCTCTTATTTCATTTTACTGCAAATTTTCATTTATCTCTCATATAATATTTTAATGCTTATTTGCATATACTTTACTTTATTATAGGTAAAATAGAGCAATCAACATTAGAAGAATGTCGAGACGTTTTCGCAAACTGGATACAACTTGTATTTTCTCTTTCCTTGTGTTGTGCAACTGCCTTTGTTCTGAAGCTCCTTAGAGTTCTGTCGTTAGTGAAGAATCTATGTTTAATATTTTTTACAGGCACATGAACTGTTAAAGCAGAAGAACATTGAGAAAACAGAAGGTAAAAAAACAAATACTAATTTCAAGCATGACCTTGCACTTCATGTATTTATAATGTTCAGAATTTGGCATCAGTTTTTGCATCAATTGGTCTTATTTTAATCATGCATGAACATCTGGTGTGCAGAAGATGCTATACTTAATACACTTCAGGATGGCCAAGTTGATCAGCGAGTTGCTGAACAACCTGCAGAAAACATGGAAAGGAGCGCTGAACCTCAAAGGACAAATGATACTGTAGCCAACTCTTGGGGCACTCCTGAACAAATTGGAAATAACTTACGTGGGAATCTGCTTCCTGCTACTACTACGATTCTGTCTACATTGAGAGCAATTGCAGTAAAGTTCTGCACATCTCTGAGAAGTCAAGGCAACCTCCAACTATTTTTGGTGTTTGCATTTCTTATTATCCTCCTCTTAATGCAGGTAGGATAAGTTTCACTATATACTTTTTCAATCATAAAATCCATAAACTAGAGAACTAATCTAATATTTCTATATGAAGTCCAAAAACTTGTCCGCTACGCTATGGACCTTAAAAGTTAAAACCATCCCACTGGTCCTCTGTGTTGATTACTTTACTATGTCTCTCCGCAGCTCAGCATTGTGGTGCTTTTAAGTAGACCACAACCAGTTCATCTAATTCCTCAAGCAGATTACATGAGCTCTGTGGGCCAGGGGGCTGGTAATAGAGCAGCAGAAGCAATGGCGTGGATGGAAAAACGAGTTCACCTGCTTAGGGACGAGATGCTTGTGGTTGAGGCCCAACTTGAAAGGATGAGACATGAACATATTTTGTTAAAAACACAATTGAAGGACCTTGAGGGTTTATATAAGCAGCAGAGATGACGATACCGTGATCCCCCTGTATATTCTTTTATCAATCCCATCATGGTATCATATATGTAAACTTTACTTGTATTATTTACATCTCTTACTTTTGGGTTTTGTGATTCAATTATAATTCATTTTTGATGTCAGGTTTTCAGTCAATAGCTTTATTCTTGCCACTGAAGAATTGATCTTGTATGTATTGGGTGGCGTGGATGACACTTGCATTTTCATAAACACGTGAGAGTCCTCCTTGACGTTCTATCTTTAAATGTAATATCGACATGCTATAATCAAGCTCAACGCATGATCTTTTGTATACTCCCCTAGACTGTTATGTTGCAACAGTGGAAGTTGAATCTCATGATATTTTGAGGACTTGTGGCCAGTTTGTAAACAAATACAACTGTAAAAATCTGTTTGGAACAATTCGGGAACATCAAACGAGCTAGGCATGCAGCTGGCCGCCGAGAGCTAATGCATCCTGCAGTGCACAGATTGTCAAATTAACACGAGCTGTTGAGTATCCTGTAATCGGCAATTTAGAAAATCTGCGACTTTCTTCCCCTTTTATATTGTTGCCGCTGTTTGTGTATGGATTTTCAATCCACATGCAGGATTCAATTATCTTTCCTCGTTGGCCAACTTAATAATGGCTCAGTGTGGCTTTAGATTCATTGTCGCATGGCAATAGAGACCATTTACTTGTACTTCAGATGTTCTTGTTTCATGTCATGACGCAGATCCTTTTCGAATATAGTCATATGTTTCTGTTGTATTTGATAGCTTCATCTTCGATTTGTTATAGTACTTGTAATCTTTTAGTCTATCAGGTTGATAGTAATTAATATGAGCACAGTTTGATAGTATAGCAAGGTTGAGAGGTGCTCGGATGTAACCTCTATATGGAGCCTTGGTTTGACCTAATGGTTAGGACTGATCTGTTAATTACTCGTCCGCGAAAAGTTTGAGTGAATGTTAGTTGTTTACATATTGACTAGCTTTGGTAAAGTATGAAGGAACACAGAATGGAACATTTGTGCAAAAACATGGAAAAGTTCCGAATTGTTGTTACGGTGGCAAATCTGACCTGAGAAATATAATGACTGTAAATAAAATCTGCTTAGTTGTTTGCCCTGTGTTTTTCATATAAACTTAACTCTTGTTAAATAAATGTTTGCGCTCATCAATTAGTCTGAATTGTTTTTTTTTTCCTTTTTCCGATGCAAATCAAAATTTCTGAATAATTATTATGCTAAATTTAATTATACTTTTATTACGTTAATGTAATCTGACTTAGACGCTGACCCAAATGAAAAATTTACCGTCGATTAAATTTTGTAAGGATATATCTTGGGTGGGGTTGTTCAAAGAGTAGACGTTCAAAATTTTCATCTATTCGTCTACTTTCTTTTTTTCTTCATTCGTTTTCTAACTTTTTATCTTGTGCCATTATTTTAACCGTAAACAACCAAAAATTGAACACATTTGCAAATCTGATGTGATGACAGAAAATGAAGATGCAGAAATTTGAAAAGTAGAATTAGCTTGAGGTCCTTAAGTTTATAGCTTCCCCTAACAAACTTTACTATAGAGGCAAAGAATGTGATTGCTTGGAGTGGTCAATGGTGTATGCCTTATTAAAGGATGGGCAACTTAATGTAAATGGAGACGGAGTCTTGCAGCAATTAAGGAGGGAAGTGACAGATATGTATTGGCAAGTAGGCAAACTAGCTATAGAGATAGGTAAGCAGAAACTTATTCTCAAATGACATGGGGACCTAAATTGTTTATTGGGTTTTCAAAATGATGGTCATGTTTGTCTTTTAAGTGTGAAGGTGTAGTCAAACCACATCAAGTCGTGTTTAGAATCATTAAATTTTAATGACATTTTACATTTCTAGGATCATGAAATAAAGTTGTGGAAATAGGAATTTGCTACGAAAAACACCTAAAATACTAGGATACCCTTTCCATACGGCCCGATATAGAGGCCCAAGCACTTAGAAGGACGGGAAATGTCAAGGGGAATCCTCCTCCAAGTGTCCACATCTCCACTTGATGGGATTCAATTCCTTGACCTTGAGGTCATAAAGTGGAATCCACACCAAGTGAGCCAAGCCAAACTTAGTTACAAATTTATATAGTACGATATAGTATTCTCTTTTCTTTTGTTTTTATTATCACTGTATCTTAAAATGGTGGAAACTATATGAAAATATCTCGAGTTTCTTGATTCGGGTCAAATATTAACCACATGACTAGTACACCCATGACAGATACCATCACATTCACATAAGAGTGGCTGTGAATGGAAAGGTAATTCTTGTTAGTTTATAACTCCACATTTATTTGGATGAATTCTTAATCTACCTCAACCGCTTTACAGTATATATATGTGCGTATGCTCAAAAACTTAGCTTATTCTCTTTCGCACACAAACTCTTAGAGAGAGAGAGAGTGTCTCCATATATAATCATATCTAATGGAAGTACCAATGCTAGTTTTAGTCATCATAGCCCAAATCATTGTCTATGGTCTCACAGGTAATATTA
Source organism: Beta corolliflora (assembly GCA_947648045.1). Classification (NCBI taxonomy): domain Eukaryota; kingdom Viridiplantae; phylum Streptophyta; class Magnoliopsida; order Caryophyllales; family Amaranthaceae; genus Beta; species Beta corolliflora. The sequence continues at coordinate 41,607 of CANSZD010001857.1, read as the reverse complement.
CACTTTATTCGTTTCACTTGGTTTTGCATGAGTAAACATGCACTTATTCTTGAGTTCTCAAGTTTTAGCTCTTATTTTAAACCTACTAAACCAAGAAACTGATTGTCTTTTTCGAGAAGAAACAATTTACTCAGATCTAGATGTTTGGTGATAGTCTCACTAATTAGATACACTAGTTTATCTACTTAAAATCCATGAAATAGTGACCTGAACTTTCTTGGTTCATCATAATTTTTCTCTAATTTGGTAGGAAACGAGTAACATTCATTACATAGAGCATATATATATGTAACATATTATCCTAATAGGTTCAAGATATACTGTATACTTGTGTAAAATTCATATTATCTTGTTATGTCAAGTAACCTAACACAATTAAGACCGATTCTCTATAACCTTTACAAACAATGATAAATTCATAGGTCTGTAATGAATATTCTTTATCGTTAACGATTAAATATTTCATTTTGGAGGAATGAATGATAAAATGTTTTGATATAAAGTACTATGGTACAACCGAATTCAACTCAGTAGGTATAATGAGTTGAAGTCCTTCTCAATTTAAGAAAATGAATCCTAACTTACACTAAACAAACTAAAAAAAATAATACTACCCACTAAATTTAGTTAGTTACAAGGCATTGTATATTGAATTCATTACAATTGTAATATTTTTTCTAAAAAAAAAATTATGAACCATAATGTACTAATCAATCTTCTTACGTTTTCTCAACTAGGATTAACTTTTTCCCTGAAAAAAAAGGATTAACTTTTGTTAAAATCTAGGTGGGTAGTTCACATGAATACTTCTGTATGACCTTTCCTCTATGGTTTTGCATAAATAAACTTTAGATAATGTTTGATTGGTTCACATGCAATCAATAATAATAATTGTTAGCGACTTAGCCTCCTATTTCATATCCAATTGGTTGTAGGTTGTGAAATAAACTTGTCACGAGAAAGGTTTTTAGTCGTTGGCTATATAGTCAATGAAGTTTAATACTCCCATTTCCAACTCCAACCCCAACTCTCCAAGTTACGCTTTTTAACTATTGTTGTTTAAGTAACGGTAAATTATGATTGGGCCCATATGGCTGTCAAAGGCAACAGAGAAACGTTACTTAGAACTATTTCCAAATAGAATTACAAACATAATGTCATCTAACTTAGTTGGTAAAATCTTGTGGAGTGGTAATGAAAACCAGGGATTGAATTCCGTCTACATTACTCCACTTAGTTGCTCATTTACACCAAAAAAAACAAAATTATGGGGCCGAATTTGCTATAAAGAGAAATGGTGAAAATATTTCCAAACTCAACATGGATAATGGTAGAAGTAAAAAAGGAAAGAAAAAGAAAAATTGAGTACGGTATAACTTGTGGATTCCCTGTATTTCTCTTCTGTATCCATTAGACAGCAGAAGTATTAGGCTTTATAATTTGATAATATTTGCCCCTCTATACAGAATTACAATTTACATCTAAGGGCATTACAAACTCAAAGTACACTCTCAAAATAAAACTAAAAACAAATACGAAATACAGAAGCACATCTTCATCCCCAAAGCTCATTGGGGCTTGGGAGGGAAGGTAAGGGGTGGCGTCAGGTTGCAAAAACTCCATGGTTCCTCACTACTTCCTTTCAGAAAGAATAATACAGAAAACGAGAACCCATCTCGATCCCCAAAGTGCTCTAGTGGGGCTTGATTTCACAACCTCGAGACTAACTGAACTTGTAAAATAAAAGTAAGTTAAAATGGCTTACCATGAGGGTAAAATTCCCCTTTACAAATAGCACAATTGTTAGCAACTGACTCAGTCTGAAGACCTATCCAAATCTACTTCAAAATTACAAATATACCTGCTAAACCATACCATCTATTGTTAAAAAGCATCACCACAAAGAGACCTGATTGCCCTATTTGATATGTCTAGTCTATTTGATTGACATATAAATACATATATAGAACGACCACTATAAGAAATGAAAATATGAAAAAGCTAATCATAATCTACAACGTGCTTTTCTATATATTCCAAAATCCCCTAATTTCAGGTGATGTAATTGTGTCATCTTAAGATTTACTTTTCCTAATTTCTCATTTTCATTTTAGATGATCCCTTTATACATTGCTAAAACTAATTTTCTCTAAGATATCCCTCCTACAACTATATTAACATCGTTTCTTTATTGGGCTGTATATCTTAGGGGTAGAGTCCATAACCTTTACATTAAAAAACAACTGCCCAAATACCATATGGCCAGGGACTCTATCTGGGTCAGGCAGCCCAATATTATCTTCAACAGGTTTCGAGTTGCGTAATGGGGCCACACTTTCACTTGATGTGCCAACTCCTTGGTCTGGCAGGTTTTGGGCCCGTACACTTTGTCAGTCTGATCCCACTGGCAACTTCAGGTTAGTAATTCTGAGCATCACTGCCTCTGATGTTTGTTATTTGTCTCAAACACCATATCATCATGCTTCAACTTCTAGCTAGCAACAACAATATGATCAACGATAAGTTGAGGCAACTGATGATATATACTCAAATTACTCGAGTTGACTCGAATCTATTACTCACTTTATCCCTAAATAACAGGCCACATTTACTTTGATGATCAAAACATACCAACTTTGACAGTAGATTTGTTATATAATATTGATTACAATGTTAAAAATAATAAGATTAAAGTTGTCTTGAGACAATTTTGTCTGATATTATATATAATTTCTACGACTATGGTAATAATGAAAAAAATGAATTGTCAAAGTTGATATACTTTGAGTTATGAATTGTAAAAGTCAAATATGGCTTACGCTACACTAAATAGCACCATCATTGTTGTCCAGGTGTATGACAGGGGATTGTGGTTCTGGTGAGATATCATGTAATGGAAAAGGAGGAGCTCCACCAGCAACCCTAGCAGAATTTACCCTAGCAGGAAACATGAACAAGGACTTCTACGATATCAGCCTTGTCGATGGCTTAACTTACCCTTATCAGTGGTCCCACAAGGCCGGACTAATGAGTGTCCAGCCACAAGTTGTGCAGCCAATTTGAACACTCGATGCCCAGAAACATTGGCTGCTAAAGATCGTAACGGGAGTACCATAGGTTGTAAGAGTGCATGTGTGGCTTTGAACCAGCCACAATATTGTTGCACTGGGGAACACAACACACCTCAAACATGCCCACCAACAAGTCAGTCACAATACTTTAAGAGTCAGTGCCCTCAAGCTTATAGTTATGCCTATGATGATCCTACAAGCACTTTTACATGCCCTACGGGTGTAAACTACCTCATCACTTTTTGCCCTTAAAACCTTTTGGTTAAAGCTATGTTACTTGGACTCAAGTATTCGTGTCAGACATGGTTACGTGTCCAAGTGTCTGACTCGGCTCTTTTACAAAAAAATTCTATGTTTAGTGTCAAAGTGCCTATACCTTTGCTGGAGCATCGAGGAGCCAACATGAGTAAAAACTAGTTCTTCAAATAGTGACTTGTATTTGCTTAGCGGACAATCTATTATGCAAAGCCAATAAAAAAAGAAAGAAACGTTTATATTATACTTCCTCCGTTTCTTTTTTTACTTTGCGTACATTGTTTGCACACACTTTTTAAGAAAAAGGAGAAAGAGTGTTCTAAAGGACATCTAACCCCTTTAATTAACAAAACTAAGTCACCACCAAAGATTAACTAATTACCCACAACAACCTACCTTCCCTCCTCCCTGCTTGTACCTACCATCATCGCCAGCAGAAATGCAGCCCCCACCACCACCGCCGCCAGCACAGATGCAACCCCACCACCAACCATACCCAACACCGTCGGCCACCATCACATCCACCTCCTCCTCTAATTCTGCCAGTAAACGTCGCGACACCCTCCTCCAAAACCAGCCACCAACCTATACCCTCTACTCCTCTAGCCCAGCCAAACCACCTCTTCTCCTTCTCTTCATCGCCTCTCTCTTTGTGGTTTTCATTGAGGCAATTGCAGGTTTATGTCTGGACACATTGTAAGAAACCTACTGTACATACCCTTGCCTGAGCTGATGATGTTGTTATCACAACCTTTAGCCTGCTTTCAAGGGTCGAATACTCGAATTTAACCATGAAAGTTCCAAATATGGAGCTTTCATGGTCGAGTTCCGCCGGAGAAAGTTGCTGAAAAAGAGGGAAAAAAGTCGCCGGAAAATTGATGCTGGAGTCTGCAACGGTGGTGGCGGTTGGTCTTGGTGCAGTGTTGGGGTTGGGTTGAAGGGGAACGGGGGTTGAAGGAGGTTGGCAGGGGTTTGAAGGGGTGTGGAGAGAGAGTGGAAAATAATTGAGGGTGGATTATGAGTATTTATTGTTTAGATTAGTTAGTTAAGTAAGGGTACTTGTGGTATTCGGCTATAAAAAGTTACCATTTTAAGCTTGGTTGCAAGTATTGTGACATTTCCCTAGAAGGAATACGTTGCAAGTATAAAAAAACGGAGGAAGTAGTTCATTACCACTGCAAATTAGCTCCTCTCATGACACAAGGTTCCTCTTCCTCACAATCTCAATACTTTTATTAATAGAAGGCCCTTTTCAAAAGTCCAAATAGGAAAAGCAGGACTCCATCCAGAAGCTTATATCTTACTTTCAAAAGCATCTGCAACAACAGAGTTCTTCCCCTCTAATCTGCACCCCCCAATGGTCCCATATATGCTATTCTTTGAGGAGATTGCATCAAGCCACTTCAGGCTTTGTATTACAAAAAGAGCATAACTGAAAATATGAGATAATCAAGCCGAATTAAGCTCTCATAATTAGGGCATTGCAGAGCAGTGCTAAAGAGAGTGTGTTTGGGAGAACTAAGACTTACATTCTACATATGTGGGTGAATAATGAATCCTTGTAATGAGCACACCAGGTGGCTGACTTTAGACACAAATCACTATTACTAGTATGTATCCAGCAAAGTTCATTGCAACCATCTTAACTTCACCTCTCCATATCCTCTTATTGTGTGGGTATTACTAGTTTACAATCACTGGATAAACAGTGAACATAATCTTTTTTTGTTAAATCATACCTCTCAACAATTAGACCCTTGACAATCACCATCAAACTCGAGAAATCATAGCATATAGTACTCGACTGAATGCTAGCAAAGTTTGAGTACCTCTCTTAGTCCCTTTTTTCGAGCAATATTTTTGCATATTGTCATTGCATCTGACAATTTTTTTTATGATATCTTACTATCTTAGCGCTCCTTCAATATTATAGTATTCTACCAAGAATCAGCATTTCGTATGAGAAAATCTCTCCACTGGTCATGTAATGAAATCTGCTTTTCACAACAAGGGCAGAGAACCTTTCATTTTAATTTGGATTGAGGGGGTAGGTCGGTAACCCAATCATTTTGGTAGTCAATTGGAAGTCAGTTTTTGAGCTTGGATAGGTAGTTGTATGGAGCTCGGGTTGAGGGGGGAAAGATTAGGACAACACTGCTCTTTTATTTTCGAGGCATGGTGAAGGGGTTGGTAGTATTGAGCTTAATTCAAATGGACTTGGTCTTTGTATGGGGGCGCAATCCCAGCCAAAGTTAATATGAACCTAACTCAGGTTAATATCAGATGAATCCAGGTTAAGATAGGTTATGATCTGTCTCGAATGGTATGAAGGAAAGTTAGGTTAAGAATACTAGCCAGAGCATTCTCCATAATTAACTTGTCCATGTAAAGATAATATACACCACAAGTTTGTGGATTATCCTAAATTCATATCTGCTGTAGATCATATACTTTACTAACACCCTGGAATAGCACTACCACAGCAAATACATCCACCTAATAAACTACAGCTAGATCACCAAAGACATCTGAACAAACAGGACAGCACAAAACAAAATCTACTGTGAGCTAGTTGAGTTTACAATATGCCACAAACATGCAACATGCCAGGACAAAAATCAGCTTCAGTATACAACTTAACATTGAATGGAGATCTTTTGTAGGACAGACTCCAGCATGCCCTTAGATACTGATCTATTCAAACATCACAGTAAACAACTTTGTCCCTATCTTTTCCTAGAAACAATTTTATCGATAAATTATTATCTCATAGAGTCATAGGATTTCACTCCAGCACTGTACCACAAACTTATCCCGTCAAACACCAGCTGAATCTGGGGAAAGTTACTTCCCCTCAAATTCATGCTTGGTATCAGTCATTCGCGGACCAAATAGACCTGAAGCACTAATAAACCAAGTAGAACACAGCATCCAGGAACCATGATCATAAGAAAATCGTTGTAACTCCTCACATGCTCTTATGAGTTTTGCATACCACAAACCAGCACTAAAAATAGCTCAAGGCAAACTGGAGCATAGGCTCTAGTCTTAAAGAGCAGGCATGAGGCGCGTGCCTCATTGAAGTGAGGCACAATAAATAAAGATGGTGTAAAATAGGTTGTGGTGTGCCTTAGGGCACTTTTCTTGTGCACCTCAGTGCTTCTCATCCAGAGCGGTTTAAAATATACTTCGCCTAACCCAATAAATGTGTGTCACCCCTATTGCTAGGGCTTCACCGCCTAGACATACCTCACGTCAGACGCACTTTTTATATACATTGCCACAAACCCAACTGTTCCTCCTTTGGAGTAATTGGAATCCTTCTTGCCATCAAATTCATCAATGTCTGGAAAAATCCTAGCATCTATCTAGTTTTACCCTCAAATGTCAGGTAGTTCACCACTAGCTTGCAGGCTTACTCTATTACATGACATAAGTTGGTGCCCTATCATCAGGTGACATATTAACCTTATGACCAAAAGAAAATATATTAAGTTAGAGTCTTCTCCTACTTTTATATATATCTAGCAGTATGTGATAAGGGGATATTACTCCATTCCTCAAAAAGTTGAAACTTAAAAGGTAAAACGGTATTCATACTTTCAGCTATCACAAACATGCACGAAGTGACCTTTACAAAAGTAATGTAGGGGCATTCCATTTATTTACTCCATTCAAATGATCCCAAAAGAATAGAAGCACTATCTCTAGAACATGATTTAAATTTCTGCTTGTCTATCAAGTTGATCCAATTATCATGGAGAACAACAAGAATCCATAGCTATTTGAAACGAGATTAGTTTTCAATACCTTTACAACATTCACCAAATCATACATACACTCACAACTCACAAGACCATTTAAGACCAACTTTTACTCTCTACTAATAGCTAACATAACTTGTGCTCAAATCAACAACTCTTAAGCATGAAACTCTGAACCTACATGAAAGTGGGATCACCAGCAAACTTGGAAAATCCTACACTTCAGTTCGATCCTAGCTCATTCACACGAAACAACAACAGCACTTGTTCCTCTCACCACAACAGAAGTTGCTATAAATCAATAACTACAAAGTCGCGTCAAAAGGATATTCCCCACCCCATATTGGTGAAGACGAAAAGCAACACATCTACAACAAGAAATTGGAGTCCACATTAGCCATGAACTCCCCTGAGATATGAAAAAAAAATTGTTTGGAGGTGAATAGGAATTACCATGGGCATTGATATGTAAATTACCTCACAAAAGGTTACATAATACACTACCATTACCATCTATTACCGCCTAACAACGGGACCCATAAGAGGAATATAGTCAAAGATGACAAGAACAGATCAATTTAACACCAACAAACAAGTTCTTAAACATAACAGCATTAAAGGCAAAGATGGATAACTATTCAATACAGTAAAAAGAAAAACAGCACAGCAATCTGCAGAAACTAAATCAAAAGAAAGACTGAATCCAATTACATGATTACAATAATCAATAGCATGGTATAGACATATTCCCACATAAAACCTCAATCACTCAAAATCCTTAAAACCCACATAAAAATTGCAAATTTCCAGAACATAAACTAACTATAAACAACAAACAACAAACATGATGAATAAATCATACCTGGGTTTCCTTCATTCACCAAATATTACTCAATCTAAGCAAAATTCACCAAAAAGGGTGGCCAAAAAAAACACTGAAAAGAAAAACAAAACTGAATACATAAGAACAGAAAGATGGGTATGTTGAGAAAAAATAGAGGAAAAAAATTGGGTGTCATTGGGAAACATAAAACATGCAGTTTTTGTTTTCTCTCTCTCTTTTTACCCATTTGTTTAATTTAATTGGAAGATTCCCCAAAAATGCTTTGTTGTTAATGAAGATTTTATGAGCTTAAATAAAATAAACACAGATTCTTGAAAAAGGGTCAGTGTTAGAGTTACTATGCAAGCAGTTTTCTCATTAAAAAAATGTCCCCTTTCTCAGAATCTGACGCATCTTCCCACATTGCATTCCAAGGAGAGAGAAAACCCAAGTTGAATGCTTTTAAATCAGATCCAAAAAATTACTAATTTTTCTCAGATCAAAAGTGCAAACTTACTAATAACATAACCTCTGTTTTTCTCTTCTTCTTCTTCTTCTTTCACTTAAATTTCTGGAGTTTTTTTTGGTTAATCAAACTCTGGCATTGCAAAACGACGCCGCTTTTGATGAATGGGAGTGAAGAAGAGAAGACATTCTATGATTCAACCATGAATATGATAGCAGGAGGAGGAGCTAAACTGACAGTGATTTAAATGCAGCTAAAGATTTTGAAAGTGAAAAGTAAGTACAATGGGGAAAATAAGTATTAATTTGAAATATTTATCTATTTATGTTTTATTTTGTTTTCCTCTTTTTCTTTCTATTTATACTATAGAGTATAGATATAGTAGTATTTTGATTTTTGAGTGTCACTACTCACTATAACATGATATTTTTTTGCATTTGTCAATTTTCAAGTTTCTAGTTATGGCAAACTCAATGTGGGTAGGGAAAATACTATTTGTGTCCACTTGTGTTATTATCTAGTCCATTTCATTTTTTTAAAATTAAAGTAATGAATGTGGAATTTTAATGGAGAAATGAAAAGAGTGAAGTGTTTTTTTAATAGTGTACTCTTATTGTTCATTTGTTTGTGAAGGAAAGAAAATGGAGGTCAAGTGTTTTTTTTTTCGAAAATATATACGAAAAAGTTAAAAAGCTGATGCTTAAAAGTTGAAACTGATAAGTTGATTGGTTGTATTTGAAATGTATCAAATAGCTATTAAAAAGGTTCAAAATGGACAAAATTAATTTAAAGATATGTTTATATTAATGCACACCAATAGATATGGAAAAAGGTGAAATAATAAATAAATTTTATTTAAGTGGTTGATGTATATTTTAACATTATTTTTCATGGACTTTTGCTAATTCACAAGATTCCATCCGGGGTTCACATGACATGATTACATCTAACTTTGCCCACCATGCACCCTTAAACTTGTGATTTGTGCACATTACATGAAAATTGTATTGTTAGTATTTGTTAAATGATTTTGATGTTGTGGAGTAGTTCAATGATCAAATTAGTTGTTTGACACATTCGCCCCTTAAGTTAATTGTTACTGTTATTAGTTTAATTTAAAACATAACAATGTTAAGCTACCCTTTTACATATATTGTGCATGATTTAAAAGTTTAGTGGTAAATGATACTCAAAGTTGTGATTTGTGCACACTACATGAAAAATGTATTGTTATTATTTGTTAAATGATTTTGATGTTGTGGAGTAGTTCAATGATCAGATTAGTTGTTTGCAACATTAGCCCCTTAACTTATTTGTTACTGTTATTAGTTTAATTGAAAAAAATACCAATGTTAAGCTACCCTTTTACATATATTGTGCATGATTTAAAAGTTTAGAGGTAAATAATACTCAATTTTACATTTCAAGAGTATTTGTCCGTGAAAATTCCCTTTCTAATAAAAGAATAATAATTTATTGAGTTATAGTTTTAGCTTAATTACTTTAAGCGTTTATTAGTCAGCAGTTGGTCTTGTAAGAGACCGTCTACTTTTAATTTAAAATTAGGCACGGCCCAAGGCCAATATTAAGAAGAGAACATGCCACCTTTTTTAATATAGTGACTAGTTTAATCTATTTAAGGACTAGTTTAATCTATTTCGTGACCAATTTAGCCTATTCAATGATGAAATTCTTTAACCCATTCAGTGACTAGTTTAATCCATTTAGTGACTAGTTTAATCCGTTCGGTAAGACTGTCGGGTTATATTTTAAAATTGTCTGTTGTAGTTCGAGAATCAAGAAAACTAAAGAAGGAGAAGAGGAGGAATGACTAGGATAGTGTTGGGTTAGAGTGAAATGGAATAAGCTTGTTAGAAAAATTCAGTCTTGGGTTCGTCTAATTTTATGTTAAAATTAGACCGCCTATTCTAATAATTTGTGATTAGTCAGAAGACCTTACAAATTAAAGAATGAGAATTAGTATGTTCTAATTTAGCGAGGCAATAGTTTGCATTATCATGTTAATCTTTGCAGAGGTACGGAAATTGCACACGATTGTATATTTGATGGTGATAGTAAACAAGTTGTCCTTCACTTGAATGTGACTAATCACTAATGTATCTTTTTCAAACTAAGAAAAGGTACTAGAATTGGATAGCATTAACATGTACAAATAGTAATACTGGTTTTAGAAGAAAAGAGATGTTTTCCAAAGAAGTATCAAAGTATAACAAACGCTTTTATTTTTGGTTGCAGAAGAGGGAAAACAAAGACATTTTAATAATAGAGGTAAAGCAGCAGATAACCATATAATCACATGAAAATATATGCTTAAAACTAATGAAACAACAATTTAAAGAAACATATAAATCAAAATAAGATCATTTTTGTTATATTGAAGGTGTATGGGAAGATGAGTTTTGGCTTTATCCCATGGTTAGATAGCGAAAAAAAACAAGTGTTTGATAAATGACTTTTTAAATAACTAGGAAATGAGCTTTTGATCCAAAATAGATTATCTTTTCTATATTGGCTCGGCCTTTTCTTTCATTTTGCATGTAACAGCTAACTATTGATTCACTAAACACATTTATAAAAAGGTAATAGTCGAACAACCAACGCATAAACTAGTTAAACTAACCACATACCAACTTCCAATTAGCGAAGCCTATGACACATTGACACTCACTGGAAGTACGAAACGCCCGTATTGATAAGAGATCCCATGAATTCAGAGTCAAGGATGAAAACAAACACTACTTATTGTTAGTTTTTTCATTATCATTAGACCTGCTTATTGAAAATGTACGATCTAGACGGGTAAAAATGGTAGGTTGAATCATTAGTGAGTCACCTTGTTAGTAGGTCTAAATGGTTCGAGCCATGCTGATTGTGGGATAATAATCTTATAATAATAGGCCGGACCAATAGGAAATAGGGATAGAAGAGACACAAATGGGCAAAGGTAAAACTCGTTCTTTTAGCCATTCTTTCAAAAAATGGCTACATCTAGCATTCAATATTATAAATAGAACAATATATTTCTTATCTAGTCTTGGGGGCGTTCATAACTTTTTGCCTTGTATAAAAATCCTCTAATTATTGGACTGCCATGTTCATTAACCAGATGTCCACATCTAACTATCACGATGAAACCAAACTAATAGATAGTACTTACAAGATTATAAACTTGGAAAATGTACTCCTAAATCAACCGTCATCATGGTGATAATATATACAGTAGAGTACAGTAATAAACTAAGATTCAGCATATGTGATTAAGGAATGAAAATCTTAATCTTGAACCAAAAGGTAGACTGTAAAAAGTGGTGATAACTGATAAGAAAAGGAAAAAAAAAGTGATAAAGACTTTAGAACTGGTAAATACTAAATAGAGGCTTTGGGTTAAATTGCCTCATCACCAATTAAATGCTGAAAATAAGGGGTTAAGGGATGTTGTACAAAGAAGGTGAAGTGAATTGTAGGAAAGCTAAATTAGGTAAGGACATGAAGGGATGGATGACATTTATATAAAAATTACCATCCCAGGTAATTTATTCATAAATTGGGGAGTTTTCAACTTGTGTGTTACTTAAGTTTATGGTTGCAGACATCCATACATGCCCCTTGTATTGTCCCTTTTCTTTGAAAGACCCACACCTCAATGACTCACTTTACTCAAACTAGCTGCTTCAGATCAATTCCTAAAATTTCATAACACATATTTCTAAAAAAAATGAAAAAGTTAATTTAATATTTGAGATTTTTTTTTCTATTTCAAAATGTTATTTCTAGCAGCTTTTGATGGAAACACGAAAGCCTAAATGTTAGTAGTACAATTTATCTTTTAGCTAGTGAAACAATGCATAGATTACAAAGATCATAGTTTGAAACAATTATTTATCAAATGGGGAACTAATTTTTTTTCTCGCAATTTGATTCTACCTCAATTAATATACTTCATTCGTTCTGAAATAAGTGAAACTCTCCTCTCTTTTACATGAGAACTTTTTTATAGAAGTGTTTCACTTATTTTAAAACGGATAAAGTATTTAGGTTCCATCTTAAAGTCAATCAATTAATAATAGAAGAAATACATAGTACTAATTGTTGAGCTTAAGTTAGTCTTGTCTCACTAGGAGGAGAGGAAGCACATAATTTAAGCAAAAAATTATCCCAAAAGGCTAAAAACAAAGAAATAATAAGAGGAATAACCGAACAATTTATAGGTCACCCTTTTACTCCCTTAAACATGCAATTTGTGACAACACTCATCTTAGACACACATGCAAAATTTTCCTTGAATAAGTCTTGTACGAGGTGATTAAGATGAGACCAACACTCATCTTAGATAATGTAATAATAACTTATCAAGGATATAATATAATTTTTACGATTAAGATGAGACCAACTTTTTTTTGTCAAAATCTTTTATCCGGAATGATTGGGCGTAGAGCGTCTGTAGACTTTAGGTGGCTTTTTAAGGCTGCCGTCAAATCCCAGGGCTCAACCTTGGACAGGCGGTGGAAACTATCAAACTAGAGTACGATAGGGCAGAGGGAATCTCCGGTGGAGCGGTGAAGTATGAAACAAAATGAACTTATCTAAAATTTGATACGAGGATAGTAGTCCGGTGGTCTGGACACCAAAGTTTCCATCATCATCTTTTCTTTTTCAAAGTTCTCTTTTTATCTTTTTTTCACATCGAAGTCACATTCAACTTTGCATAAGACTAAAGTTATCGATGAGTTTTTCTTTGTGAATAAAGATTGAATCAGATTTCCATAATATATTACAGGCAGAATAAGAACTTGGCAGTAAAAGGGAATTTTTTTTTTTGAAGGAGCTTATCTTTTAAAGATGTATTTTTCTCTTTTCTGGGCATTGATTACTTCTTTTTGGTGTATCATCATGAGGAATTGTACTTTGCACTAAACAGATAACCTTCAGAATTTATTTCTACTTTTCCCCGGGGAAAAAAATGAAAAAAATTATTGCCAAAATGTGCTAGTTCCAAGCATATGATAATAAAGGACCTTGCTAAAGAATGTAAAGTACTAGATTGTGAAAGAGTCTCTATCGTAAGATCAATTGTATTTCAATTCTATGGGGTGACAATAATAACAAGGAGATGAATTTAGAGTAAGCCAATTTAAGGTAATTACACCATCAACCTCTAACATATTCCTTAGTAGACTTGGACATGTTAAGCATCACGTCATTATTAACAAAAAATTCTTCAACTATTTATTTTTTCCTAATGAAAGAGACGAACTCCAGAGTGCTTAAAAGACAACACAAAACCAAGTATATAAAACGCTTACTTCAGCATAATGCATGCGTTTAGAGTCCTACATTGTTTTCTTCCTCCTCAAAACTCGCCCTATTTTGTTAGAAAATATTCAAAAATAATACACTTGAACTTGATATTGTTATGAACATATATATATATAAAATGAACACCCTTCTATATGCATTGTGCCGAATTAATCATACCTTAGATAAAAACATAATTTACATACTCAAATAATGGAGCTTGTTTGCTACTTTTTTCACAAGTCATGTGCTTTCCTTTCATTTCTATTTCTACAAGGTTTATAAGTGGGACTTGAGAACAAATTTGCCATTGTCTTTCTTAACCTTATTTGTGAAGAGATCATTTAACCACATTCTAAGGTGGGCATGTACTCGTACTTGTGTCCTCATCTCAATAATAAATATGTTGCTGCCCTACCCTTTTGGAATTACCAAGGTTAAAATTTTGTTAGAGATGGAAAGAGAAAGTAGTAGGACTTGAAACTTTCATTCCTTTCTTCCTTCCTGTTGTACCTATGGGCTATGATATATACTTCCAAAACAAACACTTCCTTAGTCCCTAGGAAAAACATCAAATGTAACACATACACAATCATATTTTTTTTTGCTTTCTTTCAATAATACCTTAAATTTTTGATAATTCCCTGCAGGATTATTATTACTATTACAGTGCACATCCAACACAAATGGAAGTAAACAAGGGTAAGAGCCGTGGGAGGCCCCGGTTCACGTCCGAAGAGACCGGGGATTCGTCGTTCGAGTGCTCTGGTAAGCACTGCAGATCATGTGCAGCTGCCATAGTTGCTGATTGTGTTGCTGTGTGCTGCTGCCCTCTCGCCGTCGTCAGTCTGTTAGCTCTTGCCTTTGTGAAAGTACCATACTTAGTAGGAAGAAAGTGTCTAAGGAAAAGAAAGAACAAAAAGAGGAAATGCAAGAAAATTGGTGAAGTGGGTAGTATTGAAATCAATAACAGGGATATTAATCTCATTTCAGGAAGATTAAGTCAGAGTAAATCAGATATTATCATTGAATTTGGAAAAGATGGTGAATGTGGTCAAGAGTTGGAAGAAAGAAGAAGTTTTTGTGCTGCATTTGAAGCTGATAAAGTTTTGTTGGAATTATATCAAGTTGGTCATTTGGGTTTTGGTAGAGTATCTTTTACTGGAATTCAACCTTTTGGTAAAGAAAATTAAGGGTGAGTTAGTTTTCTTTAGTTCAAAAAAAGAAGTACAGAAGGCTCTGATTTTACCCTGAGAAGTGAAAAAAATTCAGGTATTTTTCACCCTAGGGAAAATCTGAGTGTTTTATTGTTATATTGACTTTGTTATGGGAGTGGACTGATGAGTGAGAATTTTAGGCTTACATAGTGCAGTGGTTGGTTGCTTTGATCAGTATTTGTACTGTCCATAATTGTAATTGTTATTATGATCATTATATGTTGTGAAAAGATATGGAATTTGCTAGAGTTCTTTTATTATATGAAATTGGGGAGACAAACTTTATTTTCATGGAAGAACAGCATACTTTATTGCTAAACTTTGCAATACAATTGTTGTAACTTGGAAAAAAAAGATGAGAATAATTTGAGGGAAAACAAAAGTAAAAGAGAACATCAAAGAAGAATGAAAAACAGGGGAATTTAGAGGAAATGATTATGAAACATCTATTTTGGGTTTTGGGCGTGGGGGAAAAAAACTTATATGTGAAAGATTAATTATCAATCTCAACTGATAGTAGCATTAACTAATTTGGTAAAATAGATATATGAGACTATGAGTAGAGCTTATCGTGGGTCGCGCCACACCCTAAAAAAAGTTGCACTAAGGCTATGTTTAGTTCACCTGAAATATTCTGATCTGAACTTATCTGATCTGATCTTATCTGATCTGATCTGAACTTATTTTTTCTGATCTGATCTGATCTGATCTGAACTGATCTTATCTGATCTGATCTGAACTTATCTTTTAAAAAACATATTATTACTAATATTATTATTACTTTGTATTTCATTACTAGTATTACTATTACTATCATTTTATTACTATTTACAACTTTCAATAATAATAATAATAATATAATAATAATAATAATAATAATAATAATAATAATTTTATAATAATAATAATATAAATAATATTATAATAATAATAACAATAATAATAATAATAATAATAATAATAATAATAATAATAATTATTATTATTATTATTATTATTATTATTATAGCATAATTAGTTTTTTTTTTTGAAAAAGAGCACATTAGTATATGAACATACAATTAAAAATGAAAGACTAAGGACTTTCTTAATCCGATGGCGTTACTTACCTCCCACATGGGAGACCATTCAAATTTTGGTGGAAGCATATATTTCAATATTGTTGTGGGTGGGAAAGGGGGGTTGGGGCTTGTTGGGTCTTTAGGTGAGTGACCCTTGTGCGAGGGCGGCCTGAAAAAAATTCATCTTACCACGGGATTCCCGAAAGAGGCCCAAAAAAATTAAAAATAAAAGAACACTCATGTTCATGGTCCGTTAATAATAAGAATTTAGCTAGTAATTAAAAGAACATATAATGATATTAAAAAAAGAACACATTTTAAAAATAAAAGATAGATGTTATTTTTATATTGATGACATGTTTGGATTTAACTAACAACATGTTCTTTGTTATATCTATAAATTGTTCTTTTTTATTATAAATAAACCTATAAATATATATAATCATATGATCTTGAACAAAATGGTTAAATATTCTTCTTATATCGTTGTCTTGTTCTATATAAACTTTGTTTTTTAAGATAAGTTGAAATCCTTTGTAGGAAAATTTTTGAACGTGATGACAACACCATTAGGTTATCCCATGCTACTCATGTTTTATATAAACTAGTAATATATAATTTATATTATTCTACCAAAATTGTTTTAAAAAATAAACATCATATACTATTGTCATGTTCGTTACATGTACAAACATCAAAAAGAACATCACATATCAAAATTATTAATTAGAATAAATATAAAAAAGAACACTTACAAATGCCAAAAGAACATTCTTCTTCTTGAACACAAATAGCTTTAAATAGTGATATCAATGACATTTATAATAATAGCAACGATATTAATAATAATTACCAATACTAATAATTAATAAGTACAACAACGACAATAATAATAATCTTTTTGAACAAATGTACTAGTAAATAGTAATATTAATAGTAATAGTAATTGTATAAAGTAATAATAATAATAATAATAATAATAACAACAACAATAATAATAATTATTACAATAACAATAATAGCATTAGTAATACTAATAATCATAATAATCATGATGATGATAATAATAATAATAAGTTTTAAAATATAAGCATAATTTGAACTTATCTGATTTGATCTGATCTGATCTGAACTTATCTGATCTGATCTGAACTGAACTTATTTTTTCTAACTCGATCCGATCCGATCCGATCGCGTCCGATCTAATCGATGCAGTCGATCGATCCGATCCGATCCGAAATAAGCAAAAATAAGGTGAACTGAACATAGCCTAAATTATTTCCGAATCTGAAAAAGTTAAAATTTGTAAGAATCACCCATAATGAAAGTAAAGGGAAAATCCTAGAATTTCTACCATTTGTTTCAAATGAATAAATTTTGAAATGATAAAATAAAGCAAAAGTTCATGCACAATGTGCAAGCTATATTCAACATGGGGTGAATCCGCGATACATCATCTTTGTAAGAATTTTTTTTTGTCTTTGTAGTCTACAAATTGTAGATCCTTCAAACAGAAAGGAGAATACTCAAGTATGTTTGATCGACTAAATGAATAAAGAAACCCAAAAGTCTAGGCTTCTTGAGTTTCTTGTGTTTTGATCAATGAATGATATTGAAAAAGAATATGTGTCCATCAAGAGTTTTATTAGTATTAAATACTCCCTCCGTTCCATAATATAAGTCATATTTCCTTATAAGGTGTCCCAAAATACAAGTCGTATTTCTATTTTCAATCAATAATTATGCCCCAAAATACCCTCATGAAAATAATTTAATTCCCAAAATGTCCTCATAATTTCAGCTCCCAATGCACCATTATTAATGAAAAAATGGGATCTTTTACCCCATTGAACTTCTCTACACATTAACCGTGCAACATTAAATGTTCAGTTTTTTTTTTGTTAAAAAGAAGAAAACAATGTAAGTGATTCCACTTATTTTAACTTATATAAGATCTTATAAGATAAGATAAGATAAGATAAGATAAGATAAGATAAGATCATAAGATAAGATCAGATAAGATAAGATCAAATAAGATATTACACACACATTAAACTATCTTATAAGATAAGATAAGATCAGACAAAATAAGTTGAATCAAACGGACCCTTAATTCCCGTGTAAAAACAAAATCAGAACTTATATTATGGGGACGGAGGGATTACTCTTTTAGGTATTTGTTTAGATATAATTGGGGATTGGGAATGAAAAGATAGGAGTTCCAACTCCTATGTTTGTTTTGTAGGAAGGGGAATAAGGAGTGGAATTGGGACTATGACATGGGGATAATGTGGATGAGAACTGAAAAGGGGATAAAATAACTTATTTGCTATTAATAAAGAGGAAGAGAATTAGAATTAGTAAGGGCTAAAGTATTTCTATAATTTGTTCCCAATCAATTCCTACCACTTGCCAAATAAAGTATAAAGTCGGGCTCGGCCCTGGGGCGGTGACCCTGGGGCAGCGCCAGAGAGGCCACCGCATAGGGCCCAAGCCTTAAAGGGCCCCAAACATACAAAACTTGCGGAATATAGGTTGAAGTATATAAAGTCCAGCATCTTAAAATCATCTGGTCATTTCCTGGATTATATTTCTTGTGTTTCAATGCATGGTTCTCTAAACCTTGAATGGGGCCCAAGTGCGAAACTTTTAGCTTGACTTATCAAGTTTTTACTAATTTATTCCCAACTTTAGCTTGACTTTTCAAGTTTTTCAAGTACGAGATAACTTATACAAGGGATAATTATCTTACCTTATAAAAAATATAGAAATATATTCTTTAGAATGTAAAAGTGCCTATTTAGCTAATATTTTTTTTATTTACCTGGTTTTGTATGTAGATGGCTATAGAAATTCTTGCTTTCATGCTGACATGGTTTTCTTCATTACAAAGTTAACATTAAATCCCACTAGATTAACATACATGTAATTCTCAATCGCCCATCCTTTTGAATTTTCACTGCTGGTCTAATAGTTTCAATAAAATTCATTATTTCATATTCCCTTCGTTTCTTTTCAATCTACACATTTTCCTTTTTAGTCTATTTCTTTTAAATCTACACATTGTTGCTTTTCTATTCTTGGAAAAATATCTCATTTACTTTTTCCTCTTTTTCCACCCATGTCATCCACTTCTTAATAATTTAACCCACTTTTTAGTTTCTCTCTTGCCTTTTAATTTATCTCTTCACCTTTTCAATTTCTCTCTCATACTTTTGTACTTTCTCCTTAGTTCTCCACCAAAGTGGAGTGAGTAAACTAAAAAGAAACGAAAGAACTAATTGCAAAAACATTTTTTCATAGATAATTTTTTGGTGCATTTTCATATATATACATATCAATTGAAAATATCAAGCATAGTTCAGATTTTACCAAGTATCTTAATACTTGAATATCTTATATGTGTGATTATTAGTTTCGAACCAAAATTATTCTATTTATTATTTCGTGAATTTTCATATACCGGGCCAATTCCCACTTTTGATTCCACCCTCTAATTCCTAAACTACCAAATATCAAACCCCCAATTGCATCTTTTTCTTATCAATTTTCTACCACATCTTTCTATTTTATAATATACCCACCTAAGTAACCTATTCTTTGTTGTTTTATAATTTAATCTATAGATGTTGACATAAACAATGGACTTCAAAATTTGGGTCCAAGAAATATTCTCTTTGCTCCCCTTAATATATATAAATAAGCGACAAAATGAGCGTCTTTATTTATGGTGGTTCTAGTATAATCAGAATTGTAGGTACTGCCAGTTGTTTTGCGTTAGTTCACAATTCGACATATTCAAAGGACCTTCACAATTTCTAACGAGTAATGGGAAGGTTATGGACGTGATTTAAGCAACACATCGTGAAAAAACGAAGAATAATGATAGGGCCCCGAAAGTAATACACCCATCACTACTAACAAGTAACAAGTCCGCTATAAATTTCAAGGTTGTTTTTGAAATATGTTGGGATATTTTTCAGAAACGCACAAAACAAAATATAGTACTTCATCCTCAAAGGCTTTTTATATTTTTTTGAGGGGATTTCTCAAAGTCTGAAACAGCTCAAATTAGAGACTTAATGTTTAGTTTGTCATAAAGTTCCTGTCAAGTTGTACATGTTGATTTTCATAAATATCACATATAATTAACAAGTGGAAATTACCAATAATGTGCTCGCACTCCAAAAAAGAATTTAACTAGATGATATATACCTACTCTATAATAACAATACTTTAACCTTTTACACTATTTATATATCAGCTTTAACAATATATTATTTTGCTAACCTATAAAGAACAAATCTTAGTATGTAAGAGACTACAATAATCTTAATGTACATTCTCAAAAATAGTATTTATTTAGAAACATCACTAATACGACAATTATGGTCATATAAGCTTGAGAGCCTAAACATCAAACTATTAGTTACTCATATAGTTCCCCTAACAAGGTTTCATCAAATTCTCTAATGTTTAAAATTCAGTTGCACATTAATGTTTAATAGTGAATCCAAGTTGTTTTCCAATCATTCTGATAACCAACAAATACTCTTGTAGTCGACAGTAACATTATATAATTCAACATATACCAAGCTAGCTTGAGCTCCTGATAAAGAGCACTACAATCTTAAGTTGCAGATTCCGAATTGGAGGCACTTTGAAAGAAGAGATCTAGTTACATCCCCCCCCCACCAAAACTCCCAAAATATTTAACCCACTAACTTAAGCCAGATTGATCTGTGAGAGGTTTTGACCATTCATTTTAACAACATAACTAAACCCATCTAAATATAACCCAAATTTAAGTTACCATGACTTTCAACTTTTCAAGTTCACAACAAAATCCATTTTAAAAGCTACGATCCAAAACTACTTGCAATGTAAGATTATATAGACAACTGAAAATTTATTATATTTTTTATTTGAAAAGGGTAAAGCAAAGGTTTATATCCAAACCTCTACTCTCAGGTCTAGCATTTGCAGCTAAGGTAAGAAGGATAAGGAGAACAAGATTCAAACACTCAAGGATCTAAGGTAAGAATCTTGCCAAGTGACCAAGAACTACTTGATAAACAATAAAATATACAAATGGCATCTATTATGATTTATACATAATAAACATGATTGTTTTCAAATCTATGCTTACAAAATAGCGACTTTTTATAATTTTCGATACACAATATTAATGGTTAAGTTAATGCACTCTAAGGCATAAAACAACATATGTTGCAATTAACATGGCAGAAGCTAAATACATAATAAAATTCACATGAACTTAAAATAAAGCGAAAGCAACACTCATCTCATCACCACGGCCCCAAAAATTTGAGAGAAAACACCCCCAACATAATGTTCAGTATTCAAACCATAATACATTGTAGCCCAAAACTTTCTTCGAATATTATGAATGTAAGCCCAAAAGCACCTTCTGTGAACTAGTATCCTAATTTTTAAATCTTTTATAAGATAATAGATTTAAGATACTAGCTCATAAAAACAATCATTATTAAGGTACAAGCCGCAAAATATTCATAATTAAGATACTATTTGGAGAAAAAGCACGATTTATTACCTCTTACTTTGATATTCTAATTATCGCCCTCCAATTGTTACCATATAATCAAGATGCCACAAGCAAAAGCAGGGCTTCCATAACTTTTGAAAGCTTGTGAATAAGAGAAGGAAAACCACAAGTGCCAATACCTCATACAAATATACATCAGTGTCCTCTTTTAGCAATGACTTGCACAATGTATAAACAACTAGTTAAACCCATCCCATCTTACGCTATCAAAAATCATTTGTCTTTTGAGTTCACACTTCTGGTAATCCGGATCTCAAATAGCTTCTCTTACGTATCATCAGAAACGAAAAAGAGATAAATAATTCCCAAAGACACACAAAAGCCTTGTAAGCAAAAGTACTCTTAAGAGGAAAGAGGAAGTGTTGCAAAACAGGGGACAAAGTCTCTAAATCACTAATTCAAAAAACTCTCTTAACAGTTAAGATGGAAAGCAACTCCAACACTTACAACATGCCCGATGAAAAATCATAGATTGATGCCCCTCAAAACCTTGCAACTAAGCTTACATGTCGTCTCTCAATAAGGCGCAACAAGATCTAGAATAGTACTATTTCATCTAAGAGACCGTACAAGATATGATAATAAACTTTATAAAAGGTAGACCTGGCAACGATTTATTTTAGCTTTAGCTACAAAGCAGAAACTAGCATTCCTCTAATACAGCAAGTTCATGTATCCAAACAGCATGATAATAAAACCATAACAGAGACAGCTCTTCCTCAGATTGGTCTTCCTCGTAAATATTTACTACATTATTTCCATGATAACTCAGACCTAAGAGAAGCATAGATTTATAATGTAACTCGGGGCAACCATTTTGCTTGAAATTTCTCTCCCAAAACGATGGTCCTTCAACTAGCAGCCACCATCATCACACTCAGGACAAGTAAGCACTAAAGAAGGCTTTCAGTTTTATCTTCACGATAAAACACTAGGACACCAAATATAGGATGAACCCTTGTTACCCATCAAATCACTTCATGAAGCTTTACAATTCGTAATAGTGAAAAGTCCATCAAAAAGGTGAGACAACTTTGTGCTCAAAAAATCATCTGCAGACTGCAGGTGCCTTCCATTAGTTGCTTGGTCCAGACTTTATTGCGCCAACAAATATGATGGTTTGAATTTCTAAAAAATGGCTTATGTTAATGATAGCTTATTAACTACCTCGTTTAACATCATATACCAACTCTTAACAATCCACATATCTAGCAAACTAGAGAGACATACGTGCACTAAGAACAAATTCCTTTCATTTCTCATAAACTACGTCGTTTAACATCATATACCCACTCTTAACAATCCACATATCTAGCAAACTGGAGAGACATACGTTCGTTTCAAAGCCCTTCCAGTTCTCATAAATATACAATTCTATCAACTGACAACACATAAAAACCTCCAGGACCTCGACATGCCTAAAAGGGAAAAAAAAAAGTAACATATAATCCAAAACCCACCACAAAAAGGCTTTGTTGATTCTGTCATGATACCATAAAAATGAACAGTTCACGTTATTCAGGATCCCAATGTTGAAGAACAACTGAACACACTAAAGATGGTCTCTCAAAAAGCTTATCCTAGCATTGCTTATCCCCGCACAAAAAAATGTCCATTTAAAGATCAATGTAGCCCACAATAAACCCATAGTACATTATGTTCAACATTTAAACAAAATATATCCACCGTTCCAAAACAAATATCTCAAACATGCAAAATGCTCCATAACTACACGATTCATAATTTGTGTTCCATCAACACTGAAATCAGTTTTCTTTGACTTAATACTTATCCCAAATCATGTCTTACTATTATCAACATATTTCCATCAAAAGCCATAGGAGAGATATACTTCCAAATTTCAAAGACCCGAAAATCACTACACCTACTAGCTTCCAAACCTCTAACAACTACAAAATTCACCATAAGTCAAAACACATATTACTTCCTCACAGTAATTAATTCTCAAAAACACCCTATTCTAACAGCTCCACTTAGAACAAATTCCTTTCATTTCTCATAAACTACCTCATTTAACATCATATAACAATTCTTAAGAATCCACGTGTCTAGCAAACTAGGCCCTTCCAGTTCTCAGAAATATACAGTTCTATCAACTGACAAAACATAAAAACCCCAAGGACCTCGATATGCATAAAAGGAACAAAAACATATAATCCAAAACCCAACAAAAAAAGGCTTTGACAATTCTGACACGAACCATAAAGTGAACAGCTCACGTTGTTTAAGATCCCAATGTTGAAGAACAACTGAACACACTAAGGTTGGTCTCTCAAAAAGCTTATTCTAGCATTGCTTATCCCCCCACAAAAAAATGTCCATTTAAAGATCAATGTAGACCACAATATACCCATAATACATTATTATGTCCACCATTTAAACAAAATACATCCATAGTTCCAAAATAAATTTCTCAATCATTCAAAATGTTGCATAACTACATGATTCATCATTTGTGTTCCATAAACAACTGAAGTCAGTTTTCTTTGATTTAATACTTTCTCTAACATATTTCCATCATAAGCCATAGGAGAGATATACTTCCAAATCTCAAAGACCCGCAAATCTCTACTCCAACTAGCTTTCAAACCTCTTAACAATTACAAAATCCACCATAAGTCAAAACACACATTAATTCCTCACAGCAAATTATCCTCAAAACAGCCTATTGTAACATCTCCACTTAGAATAGATTCCTTTCATTTCTCATAAACTACCTCATTTAACATCATATACCAACTCTTAAAAATCCACGTAACTAGCGAACTAGAGAGACATACGCTCGCTTCAAAGCTCTTCCAGTTTTCAGAAATATACAATTCTATCAACTGACACAAAACCCGAAGGACCATGACATGCCTAAGAGGAAAAAAACAGTAACATATAATCCAAAACCCACCACAAAAAGGCCTTGATGATTCAGTAATGATACCATATAAATGAACAGCTCACGTTATTCAAGATCCCAATGTTGAAGAACAGCTGAACACACTAAAGATTGTCTCTCAAAAAGTTTATCCTAGCATTTGCATATCCCCCAGGAAAATGTCCATTTAAATATATCAATGTACACCACAATACAACCATAGTAAATCATGTTCAACATTTAAACAAAATATATCCTTAGTTCCAACACAAATTTCTCCATCATCCAAAATGCTCCATAACCACACGATTCATAATTTGTGTTCCATCAACACCCCAAAAGTCAGTTTTCTTTCAATTAGTACTCATCCCAAATCACTTCTTACTATTCTTAACATATTTCCATTAAAAGCCAGAGAAGAGATATACTTCCAAATCACAAACACCCCCAAATCACTACACCTCCTAGCTAACAAACCTCTAACAACTACAAAATTCACCATAAGTCAAAACAACTCACAATAATTTTATCCTCAAAACATCCTATTATAACAACTCCACTTAGAACAGATTCCTTTCATTTCTCATAAACTACCTCATTTAACATCAGATACCAACTCTTAACAATCCACATATCTAGCAAACTAGAGAGACATACCCTCACTTCAAAGCCCTTCCAATTCTCATATATATACAACTCTATCAACTGACAACACATAAAAACCCCAAAGGACCTCGACATGCCCAAGAAGAAAAAAACAGTAACATAAAATCCGAAACCCATCACAAAAAGGCATTGATGATTCTTCATGATAACTTATCAATCAACCGCTCACATTATTCAAGATCCCAATGTTTAAGAACAACTGAACACACTAAAGATTGTCTATGAAAAAGCTTATCCTAGCATTGCTTATCCATACATTGGAAAATGTCCATCTAAATATCAATGTAGACCACAATAAACCCATAGTAATGTAGACCAGAATAAACCCATAGTACATCATGTTGAACATTGAAACAAAAAATATCCATTGTTCCAAAACAAAATTCTCAATCATGCAAAATGCTCCATAACTACAAGATTCATAATTTGTGTTCCATCAACACAACTCAAGTCAGTTTTCTTTTTAAATTAATACTTATCCCCATTCACACCTTACTATTCTCAACATATTTCCATCAAAAGCCATAGGAGAGAGATACTTCCAAATCTCAAAGAACCGCAAATCTCTACTCCAACTAGCTTTCAAACCTCTAACAATTACAAAATTCACCATAAGCGAAAACACACGTTACTTCCTCACAATTATTTATCCTCAAAACAGCCAATTATAACACCTCCACTTAGTACAGATTCCTTTCATTTCTTATAAACAACCTCATTTAACAGCATATATCAACTCTTAACAATTAAGTAAAATATATCCATAGTTCCGAAACGAATTTCTCAATCATGCAAAATGCTCCATAGCTACATGATTCATATCTTGTATTCCGTCAGTTTTCTTTAAATAAATACTTATCCCAAATCACGTCTTACGATTCTAAACATATTTCCACCGAAAGCCATAGGAGAGATATACTTCCAAATCTCAAAAACCAGTAAATCTCTACTCCAATTAGCTTTCAAACCTCTAACAATTACAAAATTCACCCTAAGTCAAAACACATTCCTTTCCTTTCTCATAAACTACCTCGTTTGATATCATATACGAACTCTTAACAATCCACGTATCTATCAAACTAGAGACATAAGCTCACTACACAAAACCCCAAGGACCTTGACATGCCTAAGAGGGAAAAACACAGTAACATTTAATCCAAAACCCACCACAAAAAGGTATTGATGATTCTGTCATGATACCATATAAATGAACAGCTCACATTATTCAAGATCCCAAAGTTGAAGAACATCTGAAGTCACTAGAGATTATCTCTCAAAAAGCTTATCTTCGCATTGCTTATCCCCGCAGAGGAAAATGTAAATTTAAATATCAATGAAGACCATAACAAAACCATAATACATCATGTTCAACATTTAAACAAACTATATCCATAGTTAAAAAACAAATTTCTCAATCAACGTAAATGCTCCACAACCACACGATTCATAATTGTGTTCCATACTTCCATCAACACAACCAAAGTCAGTTTTCTTTGAATTAATACTTATCCCAAATCACTTCTCACTATTCTTAACATATTTCCATCAAACTCCACAAAAGAGTCATACTTCAAAATCTCAAAGACCCGCAATCCCTACAACTACTAGCTTTCAAACCTCCAACAACTACAAAACTCACCATAAGTCAACACACACATTACATCCAATCAATAATTTAACCTCAAAACATCATATTATAACAGCTCCACTAAGAACAGATTCCTTACATTTCTCATAAACTACCTCATTTAACATCATATACCTACTCTTATAAATCCACATATCTAACAAACTAGAGAGACATACACTTGCTTCAAAGCCCTTCCAGTTCTGAGGAATATACTGTTCTATCAACTTATAACACAACAAACTCCAAGAACCTCGACATGCCTAAGAGGAAAAAACACCAACATATAATCCAAAACTCACCAAAAAAGGGCCTTCATTATTCTGTCATGATACCATATAAATGAACAACTCACGTTATTCAGGATCCCAATGTTGAAGAACAACTGAACAAACTAAAGACGGTCTCTCAAAAAGCATATCCAAATATTGCTTAACCCCGCACAGGAAAACGTCCATTAAAAGATCAATGTAGACCACAATAAACCCATAGTACATCATGTTCAACATTAAAACAAAATATATCCATTGTCCAAACCAAATTTCTCAATCATGCAAAATAATATAACTACACGATTCACAATTTGTGTTCCAACAACACATCTAGTCAGTTTTCTTTGAATAAATACTTATCCTAAATTATGTCTTAGTATCCTTAAACATATTTCCATCAAAAGCCATAGAAGAAATATACTTCCAAATCTCAAACACCCGCAAATATGTACTCCAACTAGCTTTCAAACCACTAACAATTACAAAATCCACCATAAGTCAAAACACTCAACATTTCATCGCAATAATTTATCCTCAAAACATCCTATTATAACAGCTCCACTTAGAAAAGATTCCTTTCATTTCTCATAAACAGCCTAATTTAACATCATATACAGACTCTTAACAATCCACGTATCTAGCAAACTAGAGAGACAATCTATCAACTGACACAAAACCCGAAGGACCTTAACACGCCTAAGAGGAAAAAAAACAGTAACATATAATCCGAAACCCACCACAAAAAGGCCTTGATGATTCTATCATGATACTATATAAATGAACAGATCACGTTATTCAAGATCCCAATGTTGAAGAACATCTAAACACACTAAAGATTGTCTCTCAAAAAGCTTATCCTAGCATGGCTTATCCCCGCACAAAAAATGTCCATTTAAATATCAATGTAGACCACAATAAACCCATACTACATCATGTTCAACATTTAAACTTAATATATCCATAGTTCCAAAACAAATTTCTCAATCATCCAAAATGCTCCATAACCACACGATTCATAATATGTGTTCCATCAACACAACAAAAGTCAATTTTCTTTCAATTAATACATATCCCAAATCATTTCTTACTATTCATAACATATTTCCATCATAAGCCACAGAAGAGATACTTCCAAATCTCAAAGACCCGCAAATCACTACACCTACTAGCTTTCAAACCTCTAACCAATACAAGACTCACCATAACTCAAAACACACATGACTTCCTCACGATAATTTATCCTCAAAACATCTTATTAAAACAACTCCACTTAGAAAAAATTCTTTTCATTTCCTAGAAACTACCTCATTTACATCATATACCAACTCTTAACAATCCACGTATCTAGCAAACTAGAGAGTCATAAGCTCGCTTCAAAGCACTTCCAGTTGTTAGAAATATACATATTTATAAACTAACACCACATAAAAACCCCAAGGACCTCAACGTGCCTAAGAGAGAAAAAAACATATAATCCAAAACCCACCACAAAAAAGGCTTTGATGATTCGGTCAAGGTACCATAAAAATGAACACTTCACGTTACTCAAGATCTCACTGCTGAAGAACAACCGAACACACTAAACATGGTCTCTCAAAAAACTTATCCCTAACATTGCTTATCCCCGCACAAAAAAAAAAAGTCTATTTAAAGATCATTGTAGACCACAATGAACCCATAGAACATTATGTTCAACATTTAAACAAAATATATCCATAGTTCAGAAAAAAAATCTCAATCATGCAAAATGCTCCATAGCTACACGATTCATACTTTGTGTTCCATCAACACAATTAAAGTCGGCTTTCTTTGAATTAATACTTACCCCAAATTACTTCTTACTATTCTCAACATATTCCATCTAAAGCCACAAAAGAGATATACTTCCAAATCTCAAAGATTCGCAAATCTGTGGGAAAATAATGTCTCACCATTTACTAAACATAGTAAAATAGTTTACTTATCACAATTCACATTATGTGAATTATCTCGCTTTGTGTGAGGAATGTGTGCTCAACCATTCCTATAATTAGCTATGCTATTTTTATCATTGTCATGCTATTATAAATAGCTTAGTGTTTGTTTAGAATTAAAATCACAACAACATTTACATTGTATATTCTCCATATATTTATTAACATTCCATTTTATCATTGTGGAATTACTATTGCATCTTTCGCCAGTATAATTTTATCGTCTTTATTAATTTCTCTCAATCTTTGGTTGAATCTATCGCTTCCACGCACTCTGAACCCCTACAAATTGGTACCAGAGCTTTATATATTCAATTGGGATTTTTTATCATGTTTACAAAATTTGATATTGAGAAGTTTGATGGTAAAATTAGTTTTGCCATTTGGCGAATTCAAATGCAAGCCGTTCTTACCCAGAATGGTTTAAAGAAGGCTTTGGATGGAAAGTCCAAAAAGTCATCCACTTTGACAGATGAACAATGGGATGATATGGATGAGAAAGCGTTGTCCGTAATTCAGTTATGTTTGTCTCGTGAGGTGTTACGTGAGGTCATGAGTGAAAAGTCCGCTGCAGATATTTGGGCTAAATTAGAATCTCTTTACATGACCAAAAGCCTTGCAAACAAACTTCGCCTCAAGGAAAGACTCTTTACACTCAAAATGGCAGAAGGTACTCCTATTCAAACTCACCTTGATGAGTTTAATTCTATTATTGTTGATTTGGAGAACTTGGATGTCAAAATTGATGATGAGGATAAAGCCGTTTTACTTTTTATTTCACTACCACTCTCATATCGACACTTTAAGGAAATAATGTTATATGGAAATTATGTTACATTATTCTTTAAAGATGTTAAGTCTCACCTATTATCAAAAGAAAAATTTGATACCGATATAAATTCGAAACATTCGGGTAAAGGCTTGGTTATTAGAGGGAGGAGTTTTGAAAAAGGTAGTACAAGTAAAAACAGGTTTAAATCAAAATCTAGAGATATCAAATCTAAATTTTGCCGTTATTGCAAGAAAAAAGGACACGAAATATCTGATTGCTATAAGTTGAAAAATAAGCAAGAAAAAGAACAAAAGGGTAAACAACCTGAATCTCACGCCGAAGCTGGTGTTGCTGAGTCCGGGTCAGATGGGGATTTATTATTAGCAGCTGACTCTCGAACAAAGATCTAGAAATGAATGGATTCTTGATTCTGGTTGTACATTTCACATGTCACCGAATAAAGACTGGTTTACCACCTATGAACCAGTTGATTGTGGTCTTGTTTTGATGGGCAATGATGCTCAATGCAAGGTTGTTGGTAAAGGTACGATCAAAGTTAAGACAAATGATGGCGTTACTAGGACTTTGACCGGTGTTAGACACGTTCCCGATTTGAAACGTAATCTCATTTCCTTAGGCACCCTTGAATCACTTGGGTGTAAATATTCAGCTGAAGGTGGAGTTTTAAAAGTGTCCAAAGGTGCTCTTGTTTTATTAAAGGCAAATCGATCTGGTAGTTTATATGAGCTACTGCCTCATCCAACAATGACGATACGAAGTTGTGGCATTTGAGATTGGGCCACATGAGTGAGAAAGGAATGCATGTCCTTAACAAAAGAGGTTTCCTTGGCAATCATTGTACCGTAAGGTTGGTTTTACGCGAGCATTGTATTTTTGGCAAGCAGAAAAGAGTTAGCTTTTCAAAAGGCGTTCACCGAACCAAAGGTACATTAGATTATATTCCTTCGGACCTTTGGG
Source organism: Beta corolliflora (assembly GCA_947648045.1). Lineage (NCBI taxonomy): Eukaryota > Viridiplantae > Streptophyta > Magnoliopsida > Caryophyllales > Amaranthaceae > Beta > Beta corolliflora. The sequence continues at coordinate 10,872 of CANSZD010001857.1, read as the reverse complement.
GTCCTTCACAAGTTCCTTCCATAGGAGGACGTCATTATATGTTGACCATTATTGATGATTTCTCAAGAAAACTTTGGGTCTATTTTCTTAAGTATAAAAGTGATGTATTTTCAACTTTCAAGGATTGGAAAACCTTAATTGAAAATCAAACTGGTAAGAAAATTAAAAGGCTGAGAACAGACAATGGTCTTGAATTCTGTTTAAATGAGTTTAATAGGTTCTGCAAGAAAGAAGGTATTGCAAGACATCATACCATTCCAGGTACTCCACAACAAAATGGAGTTGCAGAACGAATGAACAGAACTATTTTGGAGAGAGTTCGTTGTATGCTCTCTCATTCTGGCTTGAAAAAGGGATTTTGGGCTGAAGCGGCAAACACTGCAAGCTATTTGATAAACCGCTCCCTAAATAGATCACTTGATGGTAATATTCCAGAAGAAGTTTGGTCAGGTAATCCTGTTGATTATTCTAATCTTAGAATATTTGGTTGTCCTGCTTATTCGCACGTTAGCGATGGGAAATTGGAACCTCGTGCTAAAAAGTGCATATTCTTAGGTTATGGTTCAGGGGTTAAATGTTATCGTTTATATGACCCTGAGTCTCGTAAAACCTTTTATAGTAGGAATATAACCTTCAACGAAAATGAAATTATATCTTCTGGAGAAGAGAATTGTGTTTCTCATACCATTACAGATCATGAGAATATTAGAGAGAAGGTGGAGTTTGAGGTCTCATCCTCAAAATCAAAGGAAGGTGTCCCTACTTCCTCAGCTCAACCTGCATCTGACGATAATACTGTTATAATTGAAAATACGAGTCCGCAACGTCTACCACAAAGACGGGGTTTACCGTAACCGTGGTCAAAGGCTCAAAATCTTCCGATCAAAGACCAAGAAGACAATCTCAAAGATACATTGGCCAAAGTGCTAATATCGCATATGCTTTGGTTGCTGCACAAGAAATTGATGATTCCAATGAGCCTAAAAATTACGATGAGGCTATATCTCGTGCAGATTCAGCAAAATGGATTGCGGTAATGAAAGAAGAAGTTGAAAGTCTTCATAAAAATGAAACTTGGGATCCGGTGAAGTTACCCGAAGGTAAACGAGCTATTAGTTGCAAGTGGTCATTTAAGAGAAAAGAAGGCATCCCGGGCGTTGAGAATGCAAGGTATAAAGCACGATATGTTGTTAGAGGTTTTGATCAAGAAGAAGGTATTGATTTCAATGAAGTATTTTCTCCTGTCGTTCATCATACCTCAATTCGTGTATTACTTGCTCTAGTCGCTTTGCATGATTTGGAGTTAGAACAGTTAGATGTCAAAACTGCTTTTCTTCATGGTAACCTTGAAGAAGAAATTTATATCCATCAGCATGAGGGATTCATAGTTCCTGACAAAGAGAATTATGTATGTCGTTTGAAAAAATCTCTTTATGGTTTGAAACAGTCTCCGCGACAATGGTACAAAAGGTTTGATTCCTTTATGATGGGACAAGGCTACTCAAGAAGTAGTTATGATAACTGTATTAATTTTCAGAAGACGTCAAATGGGTCTTTTATATATTTATTACTCTATGTTGATGATATATTGATTGCTGCCCAAGATAAATCTCTAGTCGGCAAGTTAAAGACTCGCTAAGTAGTGAATTTGATATGAAGGACTTAGGTCCCGCCAAGAAAATTCTTGGAATGGAGATAAGCGAGAATCGTCAAGTCGGAAAACTCTTTTTATCACAGAAAAATTATATCGTGAAGATGCTTGACAAGTTCAACTTGAAAGAGAGTAAACCTGTTAATACTCCTATTGTGCTCATTTCAAATTGTCCTATGAACAATGTCCACAAACAGACGAAGACAAAAGGCGCATGATTCATGTTCCTTATTCTAATGCAGTTGGAAGTTTAATGTACGCCATGGTGTGTACTTTGGCTTATGCAGTAAGTGTTGTTAGTCGCTTCATGCACAATCCAGGCAAACAACATTGGGAAGCTGTAAAATGGATACTTCGATACCTTAAGGGTTCTTGTGATATTGGTTTGATATTTGATAAAGAAAGAGCTGATCCCGGTGGTGTAGTTGGTTATGTGGATGCTGACTATGGTGGTGATTTAGATCGGAGAAGATCACTTTCATCTTATATTTTTACACTTTGTGGCTCTGCTATTAGTTGGTATTCTTCACTTCAAGCTATTGCGGCTTTGTCTACAACTGAAGCAGAATATATTGCTGCCACTGAAGGTATGAAAGAGGCTATATGGCTCCGAGGTTTGGTGTATGAGCTTGGTTTACAACAAGATATTCTTGTCGTATTTTGCGATAGTCAAAGTGCTGTCCACTTGACCAAGACTAGTAAACATCATTCTAAAACAAAGCACATTGATATCAAGCACCACTTTATAAAAGATGTTGTTGCAACAGGAGATCTCGTTGTCGAAAAGATTCATACGACCGATAATCCCGCTGGATATGTTGACAAAGCCACTCCCAAGTAGCTAAGTTCGAACATTGCCTTAACTTAGCTGGAATCACCCGGTGAAATGGCGAGCCAAGGTGGAGATTTGTGGGAAAATAATGTCTCACCATTTACTAAACATAGTAAAATAGTTTACTATTTATCACAATTCACATTATGTGAATTATCTGCTTTTGTGTGAGGAATGTGTGCTCAACCATTCCTATAATTAGCTATGCTATTTTTATCATTGTCATGCTATTATAAATAGCTTAGTGTTTGTTTAGAATTAAAATCACAACAACATTTACATTGTATATTCTCCATATATTTATTAACTATTGCATCTTTCGCCAGTATAATTTTATCGTCTTTATTAATTTCTCTCAATCTTTGGTTGAATCTATCGCTTCCACGCACTCTTGAACCCCTACAAAATCTCTACTTGAACTAGCTTTCAAACCTCTAGCAACTACAAAACTCACCATAAGTAAAAAAAAACACATTACTACCTCACAATAATTTATCCTCAAAACAACCTATTACAACAGCTCCACTTAGAATAAGTTCGATTCATTTCCCAGAAACTACCTCATTTACATTATATACCAACTCCTAAAAATCCACGTATCTAGCAAACTAGAGAGACATACTCTCGCTTCAAAGCCCATCCAGTTCTCATAAATATACAACTCTATCAACTTAAAAGACATAAAAATCCCAAGGACCTCGACATGCATAAGAAGAAAAAAAAAGTAACAAATAATCCAAAACCCACCACAAAAAGGCAGTGATGATTCGTCATGATACCATAAAAATAAACCGCTCACGTTATTCAAGATCCCAATGATGAAGAACAACTTAACACACTAAAGATTGTCTCTCAAAAAGCTTATCCTAGCAGAGCTTATCTAGTCCATTAAAATATCAATGTAGACCACAATAAACCCATAGTACATCATGTTCAACATTTAAACAAAATATATCCATAGTTCAAAAACAAATTTCCCAATCATCCAAAATGCGTTATAACCACACGATTCGTAAATTGTGCTCCATCAACACAACTAAATTCAGTTTTCATTGAATTAATACTTATCCCTAATCACTTCTTACTATTCTTAACATTATTTCCATCAAAAGCCATAGAAGACACATACTTCCAAATCTCAAAGACTAGTAGATCACTACACCAAGTAGCTTTCAAACCTTTACAAAACTCACCATAAGTCAAAACACACATTGCTTCCTCTCAATAATTTATCCTCGAAACATCCTATTATAACAGCTCCACTAAGAACAGATTCCTTTCATTTCTCATAAACTACCTCATTTAACATCATATACCTACTCTTAACAATCCACATGTCTAGCAAACTCTAGAGACATATACTTGCTTCAAAGCCCTTCCAGAAGAATATACTGTTCTATCAACTTATAACACATAAAACTCCAAGAACCTCGACATGCCTAAGAGGAAAAAGTAGTAACATATAATTCAAAACTCACCACGAAAGGGCCTTCATTATTCTGTCATGATATCATATAAATGAACAACTCACGTTATTCAGGATCCCGATACCAATGTTGAAGAACAACTTAACACACACTAAAGACGGTCTCTCAAAAAGCATAACCAAATATTGCTTAATCCCGCACAAGAAAATGTCCACTAAAAGATCCATGTAGACCAAAATAAACCCATAGTACATCGAGTTCAACATTTAAACAAAATATATCCATTGTCTAAACCAAATTTCACAATCATGCAAAATGATCCATAACTACACTATTCATAATTTGTGTTCCATCAACACAACTAGTCAGTTTTCTTTGAATTAATACTTATCCCAAATCATGTCTTAGTATCCTCAACATATTTCCATCAAAAGCCATAGAAGAAATATACTTCCAAATCTCAAAGACCCACAGATGTGTACTCCAACTACCTTTCAAACCACTAACAATTACAAAATTCACCATAAGTCCAAACACGCATCATTTCCTCACAACAATTTATCCTCAAAACATCCTATTATAACAGCTCCACTTAGAATAAATTCCTTTCATTTCTCATAAACGGCCTCATTTAACATCATATACCGACTCTTAAAAATCCACGTATCTAGCAAACTAGAGAGACATACGCTCGCCTTAAAGCCGACTCTTAACAATCCACATATCCAGCAAACTAGAGAGACATACGCTCGCCTTAAAGCCCTCCTAGTTCTCAGAAATATACAATTCTATCAACTGACAACAGATAAAAACCCCAAGGACTCGACATGCCTAAGAGGCAAAAAACAGTAACATATAATCCAAAATCCACCAGAAAAAGGCCTCGATATTTCCGTGAGGATACCATATAAATGAACAAATGAACAGCTCACATTATTCAAGATCCCATGTTGAAGAACAACTAACACTCTAAAGATTGTCTCTCAAAATTCTTATCCTAGATTGCTTATCCGAGCACAAGAAAAAGTCCATTTAAAGATCAATGTAGAACACAATAAACCCATAGTACATCATGTTTAACATTTACACAAAATATATCCATAGTTCCAAAACAAATTTCTCAATCATGCAAAATGCTATATAACTACATGATTCATAATTTGTGTTCCATCAACACAACTAAAGTCAGTTATCTTTGAATTAATATTTATCCCAAATCAAGTCTTACTATTCTCAACATATTTCCATCAAAAGCCATAAGAGAGATATACTCCCAAATCTCAAAGACCCGTAAATCTCTACTCCAACTAGCTTTCAAACCTCTAACAGTTAAAAATTTACCACAAGTCAAAACACAAATTACTTCCTCGCAAAAATTTATCCTCAAAACATCCTATTGTAATAGCTCCACTAGAACAGATTCCTTTCATTTCTCATAAACTACCTCGTTTACAATCATATACCAACTCTTAACAATCGATGTATCTTGCAACTAGAGAAATATATGCTCACTTCAAAGCCCTGCCAGTTCTCATAAATATACAATTCAATCAACTGACAACACATCAAAACACAAGGAGCTCGACGTGCCTAAGAGGGAAAAAAACCAGCAACATATAATACAAAACCCACAACAAAAAGCCCTCAATGATTCTGTCATGATAGCATATAAATGAACAGCTCACATTATTTGAGATCCCAATGTTGAAGAACAACTGAACACACTAAAGATTGTCTCTCAAAAAACTTATCCTAGCATTGTTATCCCCACACAAGAAAATATCCATTCAGAGGTCAATGTAAACCAGAGTAAACCCATAGTACATCATGTTCAACATTTAAACAACATATATCCATAGTACCAAAACAAATTTCTCAATCATGCAAAGTGCTCTATAACTACACGATTCATAATTTGTGTTCCATCAACACAACTGAAGTCAAAATTAATACTTATCTCAAATCACTTCATACTATTCTTAACTTATTTCCATCAAAAGCCACATAAGACATATACTTCCAAACCTCAAAGACCCGCAAATGCTCTATACCAACTAGCTTTCAAACCTCTAACTATTACAAAATTCACCATAAGTCAAAACACACATTATTTCCATAGAGCTTACCTTCGCATTCTCAAATCACAGAACTCCATCCAATTATAAAAATATATTGTATCCACAACACTGATAACCCACAATGAAACTTTTACACTATATATATCATTTATGCTTGAATTCATTAATTTCACAAAATCTTCCATAACCACCTACAATAGGTTCATCACCTGTATTCGAGCTCATCCTTCCAATTTTCACGCTTTCACCAAGTTATATGATTTTCCCTCATTATACAACCACATGGAAATAGGACCCTATAATGTATAAACCACCATCAAACAACACAAGTGAAGTTTCTGGCTTAAGTTCATCACTTAAGCTTTCTTCACGTATCTCCTACTAAGACCATTCAAGCAATAGCAAGGTAATCAAATCTGCCAGATTTAAAGCTGACTAATGAAGGAGCACTTAATGAGACAACAAGTCAGGATGACACCAATCCACTACCATTCTAACATGTAAGAAAAGCTCTAAATCACTTCTCCAAACCACTTCCCATTCTACGAGGTAAATAAGCTCTAATAGATGGAGATGTTAGAAGTATAACATGATACTTACAAAAGCTTAGGCCAAATAGAAGTTTAAAGATGCACCAAAACCAGTGATACAAGGAACGCGGGACGGAGCCACGTTTTCCGATCTGGGTCGTTCGTTCCCGATCGCGGAACAAACGCGACCCAGATCGCTCAGAGTCGCGCATCAGATCGGTGATGACCGCGTTTCGATTTTTGAGGCCCACGCCGATGAAATCTGCCGGAGAGGTAAGTTAGGGCTTTTGCACAGAAAAAACCCTAGAACTCCGGCAATTGTAGATAGAAGAGAGAAGTAGCAGAGAGATAATATGGAAGACGAAGACGAAGACTGAAGAGAGAGAAGCAGTTACTTTTTTATGAGAAGTAGTCACGTGGAGACGTGGAGTATCAAGAGAAAGAAAGAGGTGTATACAACTGTATACAACTTTCTTTCTTTCTTTTTTCTTAAAATGTAGTACAGCTGTACCTCTTTCTTTCTCTTAATTGCTGGAAAATTTCTTCATAACTCAAAAGTCACGTGGAGTATTGAGGTTTTGCAAAAAATTTAATTTTTCTTACTTTTTTTTTCAGTGTATTCTATTTCTATCCACTTATTAACACTTCTTTTCAACTAGATACTTTTAAAATTTTAAATCAGATAAAAAGTTTTATTGGACATTGGTCCACAATCATTAAAAAAATAATACAGCATAAAAAGTATTTTAATATTTTTGTACCCATCGAACCCGATTCACCCAAAGTAGCTTTTCCCGTACCCGTTTCCGTACCACGTTTCGCATCAACTCTCGTTCCTTGTATCATTGACCAAAACATCAACTAAATTTACCAAACTCTAGAATGGTATCTATTTCACCCAATCGATTGTACAAGAACCAACAATTATATAAAATTAAAACGTCGCCCTTGAAATGATTCCTTTCAGAATATAGCTACAAACCATCATTCCCCCTAATATAACGGGTCTATGTTAATCCAAACATCATGGTTAACCACAAACAAGCCTGCTTTTCTCCCAAAATATATTTTCCTTACAAACATTTAAGAGCCATAAAGTTCCTTGAAGGAGTATATGAGCCACAATCGAGAATTTTTCACAATTATATGTGCTGTCAATCGATTTCCTCAAAGCATTACCCAAGAACATTGTCAATTTTGAAAATGTATCCACGTAAACAACAAACCTGACCTTCACACGCTAACTTCCGGAAAACAAAATCCCAAGCACGATACAACCACCTTCAAAAGCGAATGAATTACAGCGCACATTCCTTCAAAAAGCTAATTGACAAGCCTCCACAAATTTGCTAATTTTTAATAATTAAAAAAAAAACAGCTGATTCATGAAGAAGAGAGCCCCAAAAGAAAAAAAAAAACTCACGTAACATAAATATATATATATACATATGATCTCAAGTCAATATTTCTAAGCAATCAAACTTCTGCAAGAACCCACATACAACTTTCAAACGATCAAATCTCTACATTTAGGTAAATTATTACATGCATACCTCAACTATTTTAATTTAAAGTTCTAAAGAAAAATGTTATGTCCAATAGAAGGAGGACATACGCAGAGCCTAAGATAAACAAAAGACCCTTACTTTGTTACATTCATAATTCTACTCATCAAAATCAACATACGGCAATAACGTCTACTAAGCTACTCTATCCTACAAGATGCTACAAGTATGGAATGATAAGTATATCAATCTCCCCTTAGAGTATTGGATGGAGATGATTTATAGATCATATACCCAGAGATTCCCCTTTAGATGGGCAATTCATCCAAGTATGGAAAGAAGAAAGTAATTGTACAGCTCTTTCTCAAGACAATTTCAACTACAAAGTACAACCTCATTACTTAAAAGAAGAATCCACAGCGATCTGCTCCATAATTTAACCAAAACTCCAACCTATAAAACACCAGTTCTAACTTTCTTGAAAAAAACAGTAAATCCATTCCACCCAAATACACACCTATACCAAGTAATGTACAGCATGCAGTACTAAACTGAAACGCTAATGCCAAAGGCCCAAAGCTCCCTAATTAAACAAAAAAATTGGAGTACATTGAATGTGGCAGATACCAAATCTAAGTAAATGATGCGGCTTTATTGTTCTAACTTTATTTAAAGCTATACTGGCAAACTATTTGGCATAACAACTCTCCCAATCAGACATTACTCTATCAAATAACAACTTTCAACATCCATACCAAACTCAGAGAGGAAGTTCCATTTGGATGGTAGTGCTAAGACCCAGATTAATAGGCAAACAATTAGGCAAGAACAAGCAGCAAAATTAGCACAAGGGATGGATTGTATTAAGAAAAGCTCTCAAATACAATTCTTGCATTCGAGAGGCAAGGTCTCTCCCATCACACAACAAACTTTCTCTCACTTAATTTCTGGATACCCTTGCTGTGAGCTCAGCTCCTATTTATATACACAGCAGTACAAAATATCTAAGGCAGCTGCCACCTCATAATTTTCCCTAACAGAATCTGTTATAGCCAGAGTCAGGGAATAATTCCTCTAATCCTCTGCAGTATCGCCAGCTGTCCTGTGAGTGGTAATGACTCCTGTGCCCTTAGTAAGTTTCCCTCTCCTTCTAGAATAGGTGTGTATAATTGGGGGAATGGATCTGGTAGGGAACGTAGCAGGTAGGTGTAACAACTACTTCAGTTATTGTATCAATTTCGATAAATTTGAAAACACATCATGATAAGTAGTAACAATCAATTTCGAAAATACAAAAATTTCAACCAACCACAATTTACATACATTCCATAACCCAGCATAAAGCTAAACCCCAAAAAAAGTATAATAATCAAACTAAGACAAAAATAATCACTTATCTCAAGAGCAACAAACGCCTGAATTTCATAGTTTATACTAGCAAGTCAATACTACAATAGTAAGTAGTAACAATCAATTCCGAAAATACAAAAATTTCAACCAACCACAATTTACATACATCCCAAAACCCCCGCATAAACCTAAACCCCAAAAAAAGCATAACAATCAAACTACGACAAAAATAATCACTTATCTTTAGTAGAAACACCATATTTCTCCTGCAATTTCGTGATTTCCTCTTCCTTCTTCTTGAAATCAACCTTCTTGTTCATCTTAGCAGGTTGATAATACAGCACAATGAGATAACGATTAGCGACATTAAACCCAGAGAGATGATCGACAGCAGTTTTAGCGTCGTAAATATCCTCGTAAACTACGAACGCAGTTCCTCGAGTATCCTTATTAGTTCCGACACGAATTTGTCGAATTGCTCCGTACTTTCCGAAAATGTCGTACATTTCTTCGCTGGTGATGTTGAAGGGAAGATTCCGAACGTAGAGAACTCTGTTGACTTCTGGAGGTAGACGAGTGTTGGCTTTCCTCAAACTAATCGACATTTTTTAGGGTTAGGGTTCGTTGATTTGAGGTTTGATTAAGGAGATTGGGAATTTTCTAGGGTTATAAGAGTTGAGAATTTTTTCCGACAATGTTCTAACGTTATGAATTTATGATTTGGGGGAAGAACTGGTATTTAAAGAGGGAAGATATTGAAAGTAAGGCGGTTTTCGTGAAATTGCTTTGTCGCTTAAAATAAGCGCGTTAAAAAAAATGCCCGTTCCCGTTGAAAGAATTGCATTTGTTTTGGATGGACGACCTTTAGCCCATTGGACCTTTGATAAATGTGTAATTTGCTCAAACATGAATGAGATGATACTTGTTTTTTTTTTAAGGATAATGAGAATTCTCAACAATCATTGTGCCAACTCGATCCTCACTAGCGATACTTTATTTGTTTACTTTATACTCATGAACAACGCGTTATCTATACTTATGAATGAGCTCATTGATTTCCTTTATATTTCATAAACTTGTTTATTTTTTATAGGTTGGGTAATTTTGAAGTAAAATAAATTAACCTCTTATGTGAATTTATTTAATTGGATCGGATTTAAAAATTGCATTTAGTTATTAGTTTGTTTGACTAAGTGAGCTATAAAGCAAAAGCTTGTTTATGAACTTGACTCAATAAACAAGCCAAACAAGAGTCAAAATCGATCATGATAATTCCTAAACAAGTCTAGCATTGGAACATATTTCTTGTGCTCACGGATACATTGAGCTCGATCTCGACTTAATTAAATTAAATGAGTTGGATCATGAATAAAATAGTAAGTAATCCCACTATATTTTCTTTAATCCTGGCGACTTGGTATATTGCATGCAAATTAAGAAAGAAAGGAAAAACTAAAAAGGGGGTATGTTCTGTTAAGAAATTAAGGATAGTAATGTGT